>JAGKQA010000121.1:0-115283 GCA_022609195.1 Plenodomus libanotidis | reverse complement strand
GAGATTCCCCGCTTGATGTGTTGGATATCAAGCTCCTAATGGCGCAGCTGACCGCTGGCCTGTTCCTTGATCTGCTGTTGGTCCCTTGGGTCATAACATGAATACTTAGATTGACAACTATAGAGCTATATGGAAAATGCTATCTATAGTGCTAACTATATCCCTTTATCCCATGGCCTTTATATTATCTTTAGTACTGGATAGCTTAGATAGCAACCTATCCAACATATCTAACTAGGGGTTAGGGCTGGCTAACCCTAACCCTGGGTTCGGCTGACAAGAGCGTTGTCTGATATAAGAAATGTTGCGTCTTTGCGGAGTGGGTAAACTTCCTTCACAAGCAGACAAAGAAAAGGACTTGTACTCCAAGCGTGACTTGAATCAACCATCTAGAACGTGAAACCTGCGGCTGTGTGGGCTTCGACAAAATCCAGAAAATTGTCGACAACCTCATCAGCAGGGGATGATAACTGACTTGAGGAACGTGATACATTTGCCCTATACTCAGAATAGCCAGAGATGATGGAACGTGGTACATTTAACTTGCTTGCTGTTCACCTTTTTTTTTTTTTTTTGGCGTTGTTTGAGGGTCTACGACCTCGGGGTGATGCTTGGTCTAGTGGAAACAGTCAGGTTACACGAGCATGTACTCAATGAGGACCATTGGCAAGGGGCATCCAGTTAATGGATATTGGTTAGTTTTATTTGTACTGGATCTCGAGAATTGCTCAAGACTCAAACCACACCAAATTACGTTTACAGCAGCGAAGCGAACATAGACGCGAGAGCTACGAAGATAATCTGCTCCAGACCACCACAAAATACATTTGAAGGAAGCAACACTATCCGAATACCGCTTGCAATACTTGCCTCAACGCTTCATACTTCTACCTGTGTCAAAGATATCAGAGACACTATTTCATCCACATTGAGAGGCCCTTGAGGAGTCAGTGTAGTGCACTAGATCGCCATCAAGGCGTCGGTCATAGTATCAAATGGGAGTCGGCACGTTTTCCTGGCAGTTTGGCACATGGTCCCAAGGAGGTCGCGCGTGGCCCCTTTCCCTAGGCCACGAATTTGGTGAAGCTTAACTCGAGATAACGCGTTCTGCACCATCATGCTCGACTAGGAGATGGCACTTCATCCAGGCCACGCCTCTAGAGCCGACCAGTAACCTGACAGGAAACTCTCAATACGTCACCATCCATGGCTTATACTCGGACGACGGGGATGTCCGATGGAGACGTCACTTAAAACGAAACGAGCTTATGAAGAGTATATACTATGTAATGGCAATCGCAGAGTCGCAGGACAGGAAGCAGAAAACCCTGGACATCCAGAGATTGACCCCGCAATCTATTCCAAACTCCAGACTCCGATCACAAATTTAATAGTTGGCGATGCCGACCTTCTTAGCCTGAGTGACCATAGCATCCAGAAGACCCTTCTCCTGTGCCGACAGTGCCCCCTTCAGGTGATTATCCGTCGTCAGGCAGCACATGTTCGCGTCGCCTAGGAACCATGCGCCCGGCTCCCTGATATCCCGCGGCTCAATCAAGAATGTGTCCCAGGTGCCGAACTTCCACTCCCGTCTGTCAAGGAACTTATTACGTACGAGACCACCGTTGAACCAGAGGGGTTTGCCATTCAAATCCAAGTGAAGTAGCTGCGGCGAACATATCCTGGGCATCGGAACGTCGGCGAGGTCGGCTTCGGTGGTGTTGATAGCGGAAAGCTCATCGTCGCTGAGTTCACCGAGTTCATCAGTGATTGGGAGCTGTTCGTCCCTTTTCTCCTCCTTTTTGGATGGCTCGGGAGCTGGCTCAAGTTCGCCAATGATGCCAGCGTCACCTTGGTGGAAAACATAGTCTGTGTCGCCGACTAGTTCGAAGCCAAGCCAGAACGTCTCTTTATCACCTATCATCGCGAGTTAGCGCGTAAATGGAAGCCTCTCCAAGGTGGGCTGACTCACCATAGACCATGTCGTAGACACCGACTTTGGCTACGCCCGCGTCTCCATCACGGTCGGGCCCGTTCATCCGCAAGACGAACAGCATCGCCATAAAATGCCTGTAGGTATCTACGACCAGAACGCCACTCTCCTGCTGATGTCCACTCTCACCCTTCCAAAGCCGGCTCTGCTTCACATTCTTCGACACCGGCTGCGGAAGGATGGACTGCAGCCAGCTTTTCTTGCTCTCTGGCATAATGAGCCTGTCGCGGAAGAAGAGAGCCCCGGTCTTGACGTACTCAGGGTAGTCGAACATGACCTCAGGGTCCACAAAGAAGAAGCTATCGGCGTCGATGAAGATGGCCTCGCGGAAGCTAGACAGCAAAATGGCGAAAGGCTTTGCGGCCCAACTCGCGACGTTCCATCCGGTGGTATGAATCATGGCAGCGATATCTCGCGTGATGACGCCCTCGAGATCCTCGAGGTCCTGCCTGGAGTCGCGATTCAGGTCATTATCACCCACGTACATGACTTCGATCGGGAGGTCGCAGCCAAGGGAGCGAAGAATCGGAATCTGAGTGAGAAGGTAGGCGACCTGGTCGTTTCCAGCAGTGAGCACGATGCCTCGCCCGCCCTTCTTGAGATGCGAACGAAGAGTCATGTGGTCTGGGAAGTAGGGCGCGGTGAATGGAAAGAGAAGCTCGTTGAGCTGGACTAGCAGGCGGCGGAAGTCTTCATAGGCGTGGATTTGGTCGACAAGTAGGGTGTGCTCGTCCGAGATGGCGGCAGCTGAGGCCTTGTTCCGGAGATACTGGATCACATCGTCGCGCACGTGGGTGGCTCCCTCCGAGTCTGCCACGACATGCAGATTTTCCCAAGCCTCATAGTATTTCTTGTATTTGCGTGCAAGCATTCCAAGCTCACGAAGGTGCTGTTCCCCAGTCTGTTCAATAGGTCGCAGAAGACCCCGTGTTTCCAGCTCGCTGGGAAGCAGGATGATAAGCTTCTCGAAGGCCTCGTCAAAGCCAGGTCTCGGGGAGAATTCCTCCTCTGCGGGAGCCTTCGAGGACCATTTGTCCACTCCATTGCCCAGTCCAGCCAGAGGTGGCTGGCCAGATTTGAAATGTGGTACGGCATGTTGTTGTGCGGCAGCCTCTTTATCAGTGTCGACGTCGAGTGTTGGAAATTTCCTATCACCATTCGCTGTGTCTTTCGTGGGCGAGGGGGTGGCCGTTGTGCCTGGGTCATTGAGCCGGTGTAGCTCGTGTGACGGGCTCCAGTATTGGATATATAAGAATAGGACGGCCAAAAGCACAAGCACTACTCCGCCAACCCTTCGTTTCTTTGAATCCCGCTTTGAAGCAGGCTGAAATTTGTCTTTATATGGCGCAGACATGATGGCGGATAGTCCGACTAGGCGTGCAGCCGGTACAACAAACGAGCGCCTGTGTGCTTCCGCCTGGAAATGATAATGGCAGCTGGAGCAAAGTAAATACCATGGACGATGAAGAAAAGGGATAGAGTCGTAGCGTTCCGGCGCGTCTTCTACGGTTATGGGCGCCACCAAGGGAGCTCTGCAGTTCTACATCTTTGAGCCTAAAACTGGTCACCTAGGAGGCACGGTTTCTGCTGAGGGCCACTATCGAGACCAGTCACAAGCTTGGAATAGCTCTCGATCAAAGGCGGACGCCAAAGCGGCGGGCACTGGCGTCCCGTCCGTCGAGGCGACCCGAAACTGGCTGTCATGGCGGCCATCCACCCATGTCGTCGTCCTGGGATCATCAGCAGACTGCACTATATGCATTGCAGGAAGGCTTATGTGTTTGAGGGGCATCACTCAGCTGCTGGCACCAGGTACGGACCCATGGACCCGTGAACGGGAAGGAAGCGAGCAGTCTAGAGGACGCCACGTTCTCAGCCGGGCGTATGGCTTGCAGAAAAGCGACCTGGTTCTTATCTCCGAGCTTAGGACCACATATTGCCTGCTAATACGCCTTGGCTTGTAATTATGTGTCAGGGAGTCTGAGACAATCGTAAGCTTAACTTCTTACTAAGACCAACAATTCCTATGTTTGTGCATGGCCGCGACCCCTTTGCTCACCCGCCTGCTTGCAGTCAAGCATCAGCTCTGGAATGGATGATTGGCATCACATCACATTGCGAAAATTGAGCGACCACTCTCATGCACTTTGTCCGAATTCAGATCTTGGCAAAGCATTCAGTGAACTATCGATGCGGACAGGGCCAAGCGGACGCACTGCCTCCACTCAAGCACACGCCATCCACGGCTCGAAAGGGATAGCTTCGGCAGGAGACAAAGGACACTCGTATTTCGTGCTGCGCCTAGACCCCTGCCCATGTTTCGAGTTCTGATCAACCTTTTATTCAGATGGGAAGGAAAGCTGCTGGGGGAAAAAGGAAACGGCATAGAGTTTCGGCCTCTAGGATCGGCCGTGGCCTTCGCGACCGACACAGTCAGACTGGACTACAGCAGGTGTCAGGAGCACCAAGGCTGTGCTGCGTGAATACCTCTCATTAGCCTCTTCTAATCCAATGTGCGCTCCGGACTCTCGGACTATCTCAGGCCATATTGCAGGTTAGATTTCAGGACAGTGTGCTCTCGAGAGTCCGGGCGTTGGGCTCGGGGCCGGGCAACGTCTTCAAGTCCAGTCTCTGATCCCACAGCCATCAGCTTTACTGGGCATGTTATAGACACCCAGAATAGAAATGTCCATAAGATCCTGTCATCAGAAGTGTTTAAATTCTAATGAGTGACAGCAACGTCAGCGTCTCTTACGCGCCCTAATTTGAAAGGCTGTCAGTGTGGGCACGGCCTGAGGCCCTGAGACGTCTGATAGCAACGCTTTCATTGTCCCGAGAAGGCCTCAAGATCATGTTGACAAAAGTCGCGATTCGTTTTTCCTCACCATAGTGGCATGCTTCCTTCTAGACCGCGAAAAATCTCAACGATCAGGACCACGAATTTAGGAAGCGAACAGATCCATGGGTGATCACCTCTGGGGCAAATACCTCTACGATAGTCATCTCTGGGAGACCAAATCTGCGATACTGGTCTGTGGTGTGATCATCCATGATTGTCTTTGTATCGGCTCTCAGATTCGTGGTCACGACGGCTAATGGCTAGGCTCTGGTCATATTCAAAAAGGCGAGCACAACCCGAATCATGGTAAATCCTTGCATGGAAGGCAGATATACGTTGAGCATTAGTCGCATCTCTCATATAATCGATTATTTTGAGGGATCCTATTGCTTCGAAGTTCTACTCGTTCCCTACTTGTCTCTAAACTCGAGTGAGGCGTGCTTGCTCAAAACGCAAGAATATCCGCGCTCCGCACTGAACTGGGAAGCATATATCACCCTTTAAAGACGAGCTCGTCGCTGGAAGCGCCTCTCTATTCTTCTGAAATCCACTTCGTGTGTAAACGGCACCACCCCGCTGGGCTCCTTTTCGCATACTTCAACAGTCGTTGTAGTGTTATCGAATGGCTAGGTTTTCCGCGCGTTGACGAAGTGGTATGAAAAGGTTTCAATAATGAGAGATGCATCAAGTCGATTGCAGCCCGAGCCCTGAATAACCTGGCAGCCCTACTGGTAATTACAGCTCGGCGCCGGGCGAGTAGACAAGGGCTGCCTAGGAGGTGTCGTCTTGGCCCTTGACCGTAACGAGCGACGGCCGTGCTGCGCGCCCGGGTTTGTAGTGTCGACCTAGTGACTAAAGTTGATACTTCGGTCGTCATCGTTACTGAATTGCGCCCTGCGGAGGCTGTCTGCGCCGTCAATGAGGGAGTGGATATCCGAGAGTTTGGCATGCAAGACGAGTGTATCGTCGGCTTTGTGGGCGTTGACCGGATTCTCAACGATGTGGGCGACGGTGCGAGCGGCGTTGAAGACACTGGCTGGAGCCCCGGACTCGCTTTTGATACAGTTGTCACCCTAAGTCTCGTCCTCCGTAGTATTGGCGAGACGGTACGAGAAGGCCTTGGTGGTCACACGGCTGTTAAGATTCTTGCAGCCGGGGCTATTCTCAACTAAATTTTGGTAGTCCACTTTGAAATTGCAATCATTGGCGGACGAGAAGACGACGTTACCGCCGATGAGGTTGTTGAGGGCAGACTCGACGCGCATAGACCTCCAAGTTGCGAACACGGTCCTGTTGGCAACTGCTTCGGTGAGGCCCTCCTAGTTTCCACTGTCAAACATACAGTGGCCATTGTCGCATAATTAGGCTCAGAGCGGTTGAGGAAGCTGGTGGCCAGCGTTTTGGTGCCCGTGATGCTAGTTGTGGGGTGAGTTGTTACCAAATGGAGGATGGCGAAGATTTCCAAAGCCACAGTGATTTTATATCGAGACACTAGAACAAGTCATGTTAATATGAACCAGCAAAAACGTGCTTGTTTGATTGATATATTTGTATTGTTTGGGCTTATTTTGGGAGATCTCAATTTGTTGTGCTGTTTAACGCGCATATATTGTTTGTTGTTCTATTGTCTTTTCTTAGGCAGTCTAAAATATCTGTTAATTAGATGACTCACTTGAATGCGCGGTGGAGAACATTGAATTCTTTCAAGGCCCTGGGGCAACCAAGTGAAGCATATCTGAATCCACTTAAGATTTTGAATTTGAAGGCAGGCTTCACTGAGCAAGTGAAGAGTCATTGTTTAAGTGATTGAAAGCAAAGATTGATACCTAATCTGTTCGTTCTGTGCAGAGACTATGAGAGCTAGGCGTGATGATCAAGGCTTTCAAGGTGAAGGAGAAGGGTGGGCGTTTGTCCAGGTATGATGTGCTAGAGACCACTATATCCAAAAACAGAACTCACAGGTGCGAAGATGAAACAAATCGCCACGGGAAAAATATATAAGCACGGTGCTGGCAACAAGACGGCAGTGCTGGTTGGGAGCATTCCAGGTCCTAGAGTATCATGAACTTGTGACCTGCGTTAGTCTCACCACAGTAGCTACCCGTGAGTCAGTAGTTCATAGGCTAATCAAGTTTTGGACAATCGTCTGTGGGATAGCCGCCTACAAGACAATATACTGACCGCTTTCATACTGTGAGTGGTTCGTACTTAGGTAGCCCCGGGGACCTGTCGACGGCCTAACTGAAGATATCAGCGCTGTGGTGATAATTTGTACCGTTGACTATGCTGATAGACTCTCATGGCCGATCATTTGTTTGTTGATTTGTGACACTAACGGCAACATTCTGCTAAACGTTCCCACTTGCATTTGATGAGCTAGTTGCCAACGCTGGCGCAGCCCAAGTAGCGCTTTGCTCTCGATCGAGGTTAGCCGAGCTTTGAAGAAAACTGTTCATAGGATGTTACGCAGAACCTACTTCAGTCCGTTATCTCCCCATGGCTGGACCTCCTGGCTCCTCGGAGCATGAGTGGCTTGCTGTTCTCCTCAACTGTAAGAGTAGATTATGCAATTTCGATGAAAGTACTATGAAGTAAACTTCGAACGAATGCTAGCACTCTTTCATGTCGAAATAGAGGCGTACGTACTTGAGTGCTCTTTCCCTGCCATCGCCTTATTCGCACCATTGAAAGTGAAGCACATTGTAGCTTCCTAGTCCGGGTACAGAGAGAGAGCTTTGGCGTCAGGATGGAAGTCACTACCAACATATATGACCATGTCAACACAGTCTGCAATTCTCGAGTCTTGTTCTCGTCCCTCATCAAAATCATCAGCTCACCCGCCAACATCACTCAATTGCAATCATTTGCACCATTTACCCCAGCTCATCATCATCACTCTGCCTCTAGTAAATCCCCCCATATCCGTTGTCATCATGTCTTCTTATGGCGACACCTCAGTCGTGGCGTTCCACAATAGCTCGTCTGGGCCGGCATGGGAGCGCTTAGTATTTTGTAAAGATTACCCCAAAGATCCTAAATGTGCCGATGGATTCTACCCCTACCGACTCAACGAAAGCGCCAACATGGCTTTCAGTATCTTATACTGTTTCCAGCTCATTCTTCTGTTTGGCATTGCAGTCTTCCAGCGTCGAGCACATATATATTCGGCGACATTGTTCTGCGGCCTACTGACCAACATACTGGGCTACGCCGGTCGCGTCGCATCAGTCAAGAACCAAATCGACCGGGACATGTTCTACATGCAGGTCACTTGCTTGACCATCGGCCCGGCATTTCTTGCTGCCACCATCTACTGGGCGTTCCAGAGCGTCGTTCGCTTTTTCGATCACGATTTAAAGTACACGCCTATTGCACCACGTCACTACCTATTGGTAAGTCGACTCCTTGTACACGCATGACGATTCGTTGATAAATGAATCCTAACACACCTCCAGTTCCTACTTTGCGATTTCGTGTCCCTCATCCTTCAAGCCTGCGGCGGTGGCATGGCTGCAGCGGCTCACAGAAAAGGAACTGACATGACCACGGGTACCAACATCATGATCGCTGGCCTCGCTTTCCAGACCTTCACCATGTTTTTCTTCAGTCTCTTGGCTCTCAAGTTCGTGGTACGAGTCTTCACAAATCGCCCTCGGCCGCAAGACAACCAGCCGCAGACCCAGGCTCAGAATCAGGCTCAGAACAAGGGAAATGCCAGCATCTCGATGAAGACGAAAGGGTTCCTTTTGACACTGGCTATTTCCACCCTGCTGATCCTCGGCCGCTCCTGCTACCGCATCGCCGAACTCAGTGGAGGTTGGAGGGGAGCTCGCATGGCAAACCAGACACACTTCATCATCTTCGAAGGTCTCTTCGTTCTCGCAGCAAGTGGTCTCTTGGTCGGCTTTCACCCTGCCATGACTGCCATGGCGATTTTGAATTCGGGCCTCGCAGCTAAAGTAGACACACCTGCGGAGCTTGTTAGTGGTGCTTCCAGGAGCACGGTCATAGATTCCGAAAAGTGATGGAGACATTGTTGTGGTAGCGAGTTCGCCTGGCAGGGCGAAATGTCTGTGGGGTGCGTAACATAGAGAATGACGGACAGGTAATCACCAATCACCAAGGGGCGGGGGAGATCGACAACAACTTATATTTGAGGGCGGAACCGCGTGAGAAGATGGAGCCTAGATGGCCTTGGTGTTGTTCCTTCTGTTGTACTTTTGAATTGTATGCTTTCGGACCTTCATTCGGGCCCCGTTGGGCAGGTATCAAATTTGACTAGGAGAATACATACATGACGCTTCCCAATTCACTGGTCAATGCACATCACTTGGCCATCCCCATAGATCTCGTGTCCTCCGAGCTCGGGCTTGCAGTGACGCTCGAAACATCGGCGTTGCTGATGCCACCCACAGCCCTGCTGGCGCCCAAACTAATACCCTTTCTACTTGATGACTTTATGGCGTTCCGGAGACTTCCCGTGCTAGGGGTCCTTCCTTTCAAGACTGGCGTTGTCGTCGAGAACATGTCCTTTCTTTCCGCTGAGCCATCGCGCGCCCCCACAGAACCACTGGAGGACAATCTGTTCCTCGACGACTGCGGACTGCTCCCGCCCAGATCACTCGGTTCTGTCAGTGTCGACGCAGCATCATCGTCGCTAAAGCGCAAGCCCTCGCGAGCTCGGTGTGGCAGCTTCGCGTCTGTCGTCGCACTCAGCGTGCTGTTGACATCACTATCATTTGCCTCACTTCCGCTTTGCGCATGCGCACGCTTCCAGAATGTCCCTGACCGACTGAGGCTCTGCGTGCGCGCGCGACGGTAGCTTTCGAACTCGTCCCTGGAATGATCGGCGTTGGTGAAGTTGTTCAGCGCGTCAAAGACGTGCGGGAAGACCTGCGCGGCGACGTCGTGGGCCCAGAGAAAGTCGAGGTGCTCGTAGTGGGGGATTTCTGTGGCGACGGTGGTGGGAGGCAGCTCGCGCAGCATAGTATTGATGTCGACCAGGGAGTCGCTGCCGCCGTAGACGAGAACGACAGGTGTCTTGATGTTGCGTGTCGGATATTTTGTGACCTTCGTGAAGCGCGAGTTGTTGGCGAGCGCCAGAGGCGGCTCGTCGTCGTACATTTGGAAGGACTTTGTGCGGATGATCTGGAACCAATGCACGACGGATTTGGTGGAAGTGAAGGAGTAGAGGTGCGGGTAGGCGGCGAGCTTCTGGGCGGCAGTGATGTTGGCGGCGCGCCAGTCGAAGAGGAAGCGGATTCCCGCGTCGATGATCTTGATATAAAGAGGCGGGTAGATGATGGACTCCCACAGGGGCGCGGAGGCGAGAATACCGCGGCGACCGAACATGAGGTAGAGCACCTGCGGAGAGGACTTGATCAGCGCGTCGGCGATCCCGTTGGCCAGGCCTGGCGGCGACATGGCGGGCGCCAGGGCAATGAAGACGTTGACCTGCTGGTTGAGCTTGGGGTGAATCGATAACGCGGCGAAGGCTTGCGCGGTGCCTTGAGAAAAGCCGATATATGAGAGCGACGGCTGCCCTGTGCTTCCCAGAATGTACTCTATACTGTTCGGGATGTCGTGGAAGGCGAACTCGTCGATCGAGAAGTTCCAGAATTCAAGGGAAGTTGGCGCGTAGCGAGCAGATTTCTTGGAGTACTTGTTTCCGCGGTTGTTACCAAGCTAATGATTAAAGTCAGCATAAGACACAGTCTTCCCGCTTGCGCAAGGGAACGAGAAACGTACCCAGACGTCGAAGCCCTTCTCGACCAGGACAAATGGCAGCGTCCTCTCGGCGTCGGTCAGGCAGACCCACACCTCGCTGTT
Source organism: Plenodomus libanotidis (assembly GCA_022609195.1). Taxonomy (NCBI): domain Eukaryota; kingdom Fungi; phylum Ascomycota; class Dothideomycetes; order Pleosporales; family Leptosphaeriaceae; genus Plenodomus; species Plenodomus libanotidis. The sequence goes on along the minus strand of JAGKQA010000121.1, from coordinate 104,622 downwards.
CATCAGCAGCCCATGGTGCAAGTAGACGACGCGCTTCGTGACACTTTTAGGGCCAGCGTTGACCTTTGTGCACTCCTCATCTCGCTTCCAGGCCAGGCGGTGCAAGCCAAGAAGGTAGCCGTCTTTGGTCTGCACTACATGCTCCTCGGCCGTGTATCCATAGAGCTCGCAGAGTTCGACAAAGTCGGTCGCATTTCTGATAGCGGACGATGTTTCTGAGCCAGATCTTGTCAGCCACACGTCCCCGACCAGAGCCGATCCCTTGCGGAAGATGTGGAGGGCGTACCCTTCTTACGTTCCTCTGCCTTCTTCTCATTGTCGGATCGCCAGCGGTTGAATAGTCGTCGCGAGGCTCGGTAGAAGAGGCTGATTAGAGGCGCAGCTGTATTGGAATTTGGTCAGGTCGAGGCAGGCCAGCATTGTGGTGGGCTGGCTGGAAGAGGAGGAGGAGGGCGTACGCAAGGCGAGGGTCAGGATTCGGATGACGCTCTCGAGGAGGACGAAGATGAAAGACAGGGAGACGGCAACATATTCAGTTCTTGGTCAAGCTGGTCAGCACATATGGGTCAAGCAAGCAATGTCGGGCTGGGAGCACACGGAGGGTAGAGTCGCACATGTCGAGACGCCCAAGGAATGGGACGGGCATATTGTTGGTGCGAGGCGCTCAGAGCGCAGGGCGGTCGAGACGCGGACCAGTAGAGTACTTTTCAAAACAGACAGAGATTGTCTAGGACGTCGACATGTTGGAGTTGAGCAAGAGGACGGCGAGAAACGAGGGCTGCATGGGAGGCTGAAGTTGAAGGAGGATAGCCGTCGCAAGATGGCGGGCCGCGGGTTGATGTCACATGCTGATTCATTTCCCGTATACAGAGAGAGATAATCAGAACCAGAGCAATGTCGTCGACCTGTGTACATGCCTAGGAAGTACCGCAGCATTTCCGCGAGGCGAGGTGAGGCTCCACAACGTCCAAGCTCGAAGCGGCTTAGCGCACAGACCAAGGCGAGAAGGCTGAGGCTAAGATCTACGATTCTGACATCTGACGTGCTGTTCATAGACATCACAGCACGCACTGACACAGTATACTAGATGGCAGCTACTACTACGCCTGCGCATTCTCATCACCATGGCGACACCCTCATCGAGCCCGCCACCATTCAAGACGCAGACGCCATCAAGCAAATGGTAGTAGCCGCGTACTCAAAGTATTCCGAGCGCATAGGCAAGCCACCCGCGCCCATGACCGAAGACTACCATGCCATCATCGCATCTCAAAGCGGAGATGTCTATGTTCTACGCCGCGCCGAAGACGGCAAAGCAGTCGGCTCTATCATCTTTTCAGATCACTATCTGGACGACTCGGTCAAGGTCAACAACTTGGTTGTCGATCCGACCACTCAGGGACGTGGCTACGGCCGGCTGCTGATGAACTTTGCCCAAGAATTTGCGCGGACCAAGGGCAGGGCCGCTCTCACGCTCTTCACCAATGAGAAGATGTTTGAGAACTTGGTACTGTATCCGAGGATGGGCTTTGTAGAGGTTGACAGGAGAGTCGAAGATGGGTACAGTCGCGTATATTTCCGCAAGACCCTCGCAGCAATCTCCGCGCCTTTGTGAGAGAGAAAATAGTGCAGTTGTCCTCGCTTGCTCCGCTTGTACCGGAGCTACCGAGAGATAGGTACATGACACCACCCGAAATGTACCAATCTAGGCTGCGCCAAACCTTTGCCCTCTCTGTCTCCTTATCCCGTCGCGTGTGTGTGCACGATCATGACAGATCAGTCGAGGTCCCAGAATGCAAGCGTAAGAGGGCTGCAAATGAGCGTATCCAAGCCTGTCGATGAGGACAGAATGTTTTGCATAGGCTAAAAGAATTGCTCTTTCCTCGATCATGCTCCTCGACTGTGAACAACTACTGACCAGCCAAAACTGGTAGACAGCCTCCTCATGAGCGTTTGCCCGGCCAGCCAACTATCCTTGCGTGAAGCGCGGACAAGGTCAAATGTAAGCAAGTAACAATGTCAGATCACGGCCAAGATGGCCTTTGGGAATGCTATGCTGTCAAACAATGCGCAAGAACGTTGAGGCGGGTGCAAATCGGCTGGTTTGGGCGCGAGGGTCGCTTGCTGGCTACGTTCGACATCTATAGATGTGATGGACTATCTAAGTAGTTGGGCTCACCACATCCACCGCGCCTCAAGCTCTATACAGTATTCTCTCCATAGACAGTGCATCGTATTATTGTGTCCCCAGGCCAAACTCGAAATGTTGCTATATATCCAAAATAAACCCCTCCGCAAAACTTGGAAGACTGACGAAAGTTCGGTGTGCAGCCCTATAGATCTTACCCCTTCCCAGACTCCTCGCCCAAAGCATACAAGTGATACGCACACAGCCTCCTTTCCTATGATCCTAATCCACAGCCTCGCCAGGCTTAGAGGCTCCTTCGCCCCCCGGCCTCGACGGCCATCCACCACCTCCGCCACTCTTTCTCCGAAACGAGCTCGGCCTCTTCGCCTCGACGCCCGCACTCTTTAATCGATTGCCCAGACTCACTGTCGCCGCCGATGTTGCACCGCCTCCTCCAGCAGGGCCTAGCGGTGACGGTTTAGCCATAGGGACAACAGAGGTAGTCGATTTGACGGAAACGTCACTCGCCGCATCTTCTGCATCATACTCCCTGCTGCTGCTCTGCTGTTGGAAAGCAGTATGACCAGGAGACGGCGAGTCAGCCTCCTCATCGGCATCTTCAACCATCAACGAGAACGGCGCAGGCGCAGACCGCCTTCGCAGCCGCGTCGCGAGCCCCACAGCCTTGCCACTCAGTCCGCCGTTTCCATGTCCGTGGACAGGCGACTTCCCTCCGTGCAGGTGACTGGCCCCACGCTCGTGCTGTTGATATGAACCACGGCCCCTCTCGCCATGCGACGTCTGGACTCTCCTCGTCCTCTCCTGTTCGAGCTCCTTCTTCGCGGCCATCGCGGCGCGCATCGCCACCCACGTCTCGACTTGTCCTTTGTCAGCCTCCTCACAGCACTCACAGTCGTCGCCCGCCGGGCATTCCGTCTCGCCCATAGCATGCCACTCCACCAAACAGCCATCATGTGTTGCGCATCCGCACCCTAGACAAGCGGCGTAGAGCGCGTCGATAGGCTCGTGGCAGAAAACACAGGTCAGCTGGGTTTGTGTGCGGCGGCAGCGCTCGCAGGTACCAACGGCGCCGCCAGTCGAGGGCGTCTGCGAGTACTGCAGCGGGTTAAGCTGGATCTCATGGATGCGGCAGACTCCCGTGACATCGAGGCCGCGACCGGAAGCCTGCAGGGCGGCGAGTTGTTCACGCTTGCCCCCGAGGAGCACCGTGGGCGAGGTCGTTCCGGTTGCGCTGTGACTGCCGGAGTCTTGAATGGCGGATTCGCGATAGACGGTATCGGATGGCGTGCCATCGTTTGGCCCTGAGATGGAGCTCCAGTGCTCGTCTTTGAGCACGTTGAATTTCATTATCTCAAGGCGGGCCAGAGGAAGACGCCACATCTGCAGCATTTCGGCATACGCATATCGATAGCCCGCGTAGTTAGGATGGCGGCTGGGATCTAACAGAGGTGTAGAAAGCCAGCCGTCATCGTCAAAAGCTGTTTCATTCTCAATGGTGATGTGCACGCTGACAGGAACCATAGACACCAGCTCGTCCCTACGGAACTCGTCGTCTGATATGGAAGTCCTGGTTGTCTCCGTGGACTCAGCCTGTTGACCGCCAAAATACGTAGCCGCGCCCCAGGTAATGTTTGTAGGGATGTGAGACAGTATGGCCTCGGCTGGGCTTGGTCGTTTCCGCCCAGGAGGAGACGAGGAAATCATGGAGGCAGACGCTAGGCCGCGAGACAGACCAGCGGGCAACGTGGTAGCCATGACGGACTGCGAACGGCGCATCGCTGCACGATCGTTCGGAGATGTAGAGAGACTTTGCGTGTGGTCTACTTCGCTCACGTGGTCTTTAAAAAATCTATGCGGAGGGGTCTCACCCGTCGAGTAGGATTGCGATGCCTGCGATGCGGGTTCGCCCATCCACAGAATGTCCGGACTCTGCGGAACTGACCAGACGAGAGGTGTCTGCACAGTTCGAGGTGTCTGTGTGCCTGATGTATAGCCGCTCCTTGGCGGACGAATCTTCCACTCGACGGCATCGGTCGGGAAATACTCCAGCGAAAAGGAAGGGGCTTTCATTGGCAAAGGGGTCTCGGGCTCAGTCAGTCGTGACTCGGCGTAGGAGATAGGATCTTCTGTCGAGGTGTCCCCGAATATGCAAGACAACATCGCCAACATTTGAACATCTGCCAATTGCTCAAAGTACTCGAATAAGTCGTTCACAAAGTCTTGCGCAATGGGATGATGACCCCATTTGACGCGGCCTGTCAGAAGTTCCGCCTCGCCCTCAGGATACGTACCATCACGATACCTGGAGAGAGCGTTTTTGGCGATGATAAGTACTGACTTGTTCATTTGCCGTTCTTCGTGCATTTCCAGTGGGATGTCTGATCTCAGGAGGAGAGCCGCGTACTGCCAGATATGGACCAAATCTGGACAATCGTACCTTTCTGCCACACGAGCATTGTGCTCACAAACTTGAGCGCCGTCACCAAAGATGGCATATTCATTCGCAAACTGCTGCTTGGACGGCAGCATATCCCGCATATCAAAAACTTTGATGACATTCTTGGCTCGTCCGGTCCGCCGGCGACTTACACCTGTGCCTGTGCCCGTTCCGGCCCCGGTCCCTCCACCACTAGATCGAAGCGATTCGTTGGCGCTCCACGTCTTGTGAAGGCGGCGTCCAGGCCGATACCAAAGACTGATCTTGTGCATGGTGGTGAGCTCGGAGTCACTAGAGGACGAAGATTCGTCTGATTCATCCGACAGCGCTGACAATTCATCTGTCGCAGAAGCGTCGCCATCAAGGAATCGTTTTCGTGGTGGCGGTGAATCGTGAGCAAGCCGACCGAAGCCAGCAAAGGTAGGCTGGTCTTTGGGCTTCTCCCTTAAGGGGTCGACAGGTTGGAGAAACAAGGCCTTGGCCTCTTTTGTCGGAAAAAATGTGATCAAACGTCCGTCATTCGAGAAGCGAGCTCCACAGGTCCTGTACACCGGAGGTACTGTTGGGCGAGTGATGGGCGCCAGAGTAGTATCTAGCTCAGTACTCGCGGTCAAGTCGTGCGACATCGCCGCTGAGCCACCGGCGGGAATATCGTTGTCCGAGTCCTCGCTTGAGCTTTCGTCTGCCAGCGCATCAATATCGTCATCAAGATCTCTGACATTTTTGAAGAATGTTGTGCTCTCTGCTAGATTGGTTTCGCCTAAAAGATAGGTGAAAGCGGCCGCGAGACAGTTTTGTTTGCGCTTCAGATACTGTTCACCAATCTCCTGTGATTCTCTCTCAAGCGTCTCGTGTATACCTTCCGGCATGAATGCGTTCTTTTCCACGATGAACTTTGGTGCTTTGGCTTTGGGATAGGCATGAGGAATGTCGACTTTGACCTTGAGGAAGATATCTTCTTCGTCCACACCCCAAGGACCCTTTAAAGAGGCATTCAAGATGAGGTTGTCCATGTCGATACTGTCCCATTTTACATTGGGAAGCTGCTCGCTAATGCGAACGAACTCCTCTTGTAGTGTCTCGGGTTCTCCCCAGTAGTCCTGCTGCAAGAGCGGGCCGAACATCGTGGAGTCCTTCGACCCTGCTCGCTGCGGAGAGTCTGCGCTCGATTTCCGCTTCGTCATTGTGATGCCTCTCATCCAGTTCATTTGGGTCTGACTCCGGTCAACTTTTCTGGTGGCAGCATTTTTTGCTTTCATCGACGGGCCCCTCCAAGACAGTCCAGTGCGGTGGGTTGGAACTTTCATACCAAGCGTGAGCGCGCTCTGTCGCAAGCCTGAGGTGCGTGGGTCACTCATAGTGGCGGCTCGGCGGTGGTGATTGCCATCGTCGACAGTCCGGAAGGTTTTATAGGTGGCCCCTTGTCTTGTAAGTAGCATTTTCTTCCCAGCCTGCATGCCCTTGACGTGGCCAACACCCTCCAAAATCGACGTTTCGGGGCGTGTCAAGCGAAGCTTGTTGTCCTCGCCCCACGACACGAGCTGGAACTCCCGGTTGTCAACGCCATCGTCTGAGATACCACCGCGAGTCCGCCATAGGAATTCTTTGGCCTTGTGATCCCCGTGGCCGTCGAAGACAGCGACGGGCTCCACAGGGCCATCATGGGGCGTGTCATCTTGTTCGCACTGGTCAAAGAGGTACAGATGTCCCGGCTCGTTCTGGGGCATGGCCAACAGTCCTCGTCCGAAGGGCGTGTGTCTGGCACGCCAGACCGGGAAGTCAGTGCGGATAACCCTCTCGGGAACATCGCCTTCCATCTCGTAGTCCCAGAACTTGATGCTCTTATCTAGAGAACAAGTCACAATAGCGCTGGCTCTGGTGCGGTTCCAGTCAATGCCGTAGATTTTCGAGGTGTGAGCGCTGATAGACCTGAGCGGCTCGGAAGATTTGCGCTCATCCCATACGTGGAGCCACCTATCATGAGAGGAGGCGATGATGAAGGGATCCTGGCGACTGTACTTGACCTGTGTGGCTCCGGCAAACCAGTCGCAGAAGGTGATGGCGGGCTGTCTTGGGCGCCTCAGATCCCAACAATGTACATAGCCGTCGACGGAACAGGTTGCCAACGAGTCCGGATGGTGTGCCGAGAAGTTCATATCTGTAATGGCCCTGCTGTGACCCTGCAGGGAATGCTCAATGGCGCCCGAGGTGGAGTCGTCCCTGAGATTCAAGTTCCAGACCAGGCAGCGATGGTTTGCGGTGGACGAGACCCAGTAGTCCCGAGCGGCGAAAGGAGACCATTGCACATCGACGACGAGCCACGGAAGGCCATGACTGCTCAGTCGGCGCGGTGGGCTGTAGGGAGAGTCCAGGTCGATGATGGCAAGGCCCTCGGGGGAAGCCAGAGCAACATCTCGGCCGGACGGGGAGATGGTGGCTGAGCCGACCAGACCGTCCACATGGATGGTACCGTCTGCATCGAAACTCTCACTGTCGTGGGCTGACTTGATTGTTTTCACCTTCTTTGGAGAGCCTTTGAGTTGGTCAAATGCTGAGGGCATCTTGAAGGATGGAGAGACGCGTGGTCAGAAGGGGTGGGGGTGTCATATTTGTTGATATTTGTGTCAGTCTTCTGGCCTGCATTGACTAGTGGGAAGAGTGAACATGATTGTTTGGAGTCTGAACAAGATACTTCACGAACAATGCCAAATGTGTGAGCAGCTTTGAAATGATGAACTTGGTAGGTTCCGGGATCTTGCAAGATGTCTTGACCCTTGCTTGACCTTTGACCCATGACCCATGACCCTAGGTAGCCTCTGCTTTCTGTCTTATCTAATCACAAGACGTCCCCTTCCCAATTCCCAATACGGGGCGTAGAGTGCATGTGCTTGGGCATGAAGTTGGCTGTTACTGTTACGAAGACAGCGATCATGAGTGCGCTGCATTGAAGTTTCCCTCGCACTCGACCTTCAAGTGTTGAAATAAATATCCAGCCCATGCAATATCCGCCCCAAGCAGCGCGCTCTGTGCAACTGAACCAGTATCATTGACCTCATCGCTGTGTCTTGGACGCCCTTTGAGCCTGACTTCCAGGTTGAACTTAAACGACCCCGCTGTGCCGGAGCAGCCCACTTTCAGCATTGAACAAGCATCAACATCACCATCACCATTACCATTTCCACCACCTGCACCCCACGTCGCGCTCCAGGACACTCACAACTCTACACAGTCACCTTCTGCTCTGCTTTTCGTTCTTGTCCACAGTTCTCGCTTTTCCCCAGCAACAGCAGTGCAACATTTACTTTCGGAAAAATATCCACACACAGCATCTACAATCATGGCGGGCTTGCCAAAGAGAATCCTCAAAGAGACAGAGCGCCTCATGGCTGAGCCGTATGCTGCCTTGCCCTGCCCTGCCCTGCCCTGCCCTGCCCTACACACCTCCTTTCACTTGGCTGTTGGTTAACATATATCCTAACTTTATTGTCACCTAGTGTTCCCGGCATCAGCGCAGTTCCTCACTCAGAGAACCTCCGCTACTTCGATGTCACCATCACCGGCCCCGACTCCTCACCTTATGAAGGTATGTTCGCCTCACATGCTGCAGTTGTGAATAGCGCATAAATATAACTGACATCTTTGCCCTCCATCCTAGGCGGCAACTTCAAGCTCGAGCTCTTTCTTCCGGACGACTACCCGATGGTCCCACCCAAGATCCGCTTCCTCACCAAAATATTCCACCCAAACGTTGACAAGCTGGGCCGTATCTGCCTAGATGTGCTGAAGAGTGGGTGGCCTGGCATCCCTTCTCCCTCTCCCAACCCTTCACAAGCCGTGACACTGGTGCTAATCCCCTGCTTCGCGACAAACAGACAATTGGTCCCCCGCCCTCCAAATCCGCACCATCCTCCTCTCCATCCAAGCCCTCCTCGGCGCCCCCAATCCGGACGACCCGCTTGCCGCCGAAGTTGCAAAAGCTTGGAAAGAGGACGAAAAGGCCGCCATCGAGACAGCGCGCGAGTGGACTCAGAAGTACGCAAAGCCGGAGTAGAGCAAGGGGGGCGACAATATCGACGGGGCGGCTGATACTGCAAGCGACCCTGTACATGGGCTCGAAGCCGCGTCGCTCGGCGAGATGTTGCTTCCAGGACCAGCCGCTCGTCATAGGAGCACTAGCGATTGCAAGGCGGAGCGTGCGTACAGCTGGGCCAATGGCGTTCGGTGTGCCGTCAGACCCGTTCAGAGCGGCGGCAAGCACGCGGAGAGAAGCGTAGCTTTTGGTCATAAGCAGGTTACTTAGAGGGTGTTCTTCACACCATTGGTGGGGAGGCGGTCTATCTGATGGCTGAGTGTTGGGCTGGCGCTCGGCGTCTGCGGGAATGATAGCTATGGAAACGGGACCGTTTTACGTTTATTGAAGCATTCCAAGCAGATCGAAGCAAAGAACCTGTCAAACAGAGCACCAGTATGATGCTGCTGCTGCGGTACTTCGACGATAGCCGTCGTATCGAATTCATTCACGTGTGCGGTGTCAGTATCACTCTCTTATAATCAAAGACTGCTTTATCCCCGGCCCTACATTTCTCTACGACCGCGGTAACAGCCCAGTTGCGACCCGCTGAGCTGATCAATTTTGACATATATGCACACAGCCAGGACAGGGTCCATAACTTCATTGTCGAACTGCGTCCGTAACGCGGGTGTGAAGATCATACGTTACATATCCTTGATTCTGATAAACATACTTCAGCGACAGCGATATTGGCCTGACAGACCCAAAGAACAACGACAAAACTCGGCTTTCATTCTCGACTTCTATGCACGCTTTTCAAGAATCCTCCCATGTATCTAGTCCGAAGTTCCCAAAACCCGCATCCCAATAAGTCGCACAACCCTTAGGCCTGGATCTTGCTCTTGAGGATGTCCTTGAGGGTGTCGGCATCCGCAGCAAACTTGCTGATACCTTCGCGCAGCTTCTCAACGGCCATCTGGTCCTCGTTGAAGTCGAAGCGGAACAGCGGCTCGTCAGAGATGTAGCTCTTCTTCTCGAGGTTCAGCGAGCTGGCGGCTGAGGCATCGAGCTTCTTGGGGACGTCGGCCTCCGAGTTGAGCAGCTCCTCGAGCAGAGCGGGGGCGATGGTCAAGTAGTCGCAGCCGGCGAGCTCTGTGATCTCGCCGGTGTTGCGGAAGGAGGCACCCATAACGATAGTCTTATAGCCGAACTTCTTGTAGTAGTTGAAAATGGACTTGACGGACTCGACGCCAGGGTCCTCCTCCTTCTTGTACTCCTTCTTGGTAGCGGCCTTGAACCAGTCGAGGATGCGGCCGACAAAGGGCGAGATCAGGAAGGCGCCGGCCTCGGCGGCGGCAATGGCCTGGGGCAGAGAGAAAAGCAGGGTCAGGTTGGTGTTGATGCCGTGGTCGCGCTGCAGGATCTCGGCAGCCTTGATGCCCTCCCATGTGGAGGCGATCTTGATCAGAACGCGCTCCTTGGGGATTCCCTGTTGCTTGTACAGCTGATGAAAGATATTCGTTAGTCCCTCTGTACATGTTGTGGAGATTTAGTGCACATTAGTCTTACCTCGATGATGTGAAGGGCCTTGTCGACACTGGCCTTGGTATCGAAAGAGAAGCGGGCGTCGACCTCGGTAGAGACCTTGCCGGGGACGATCTTGAGGATCTCCTTGCCGAACTCGACCAGGAGGCGATCGAGGGCGGCATCGACCTGTGAGTCGATGTCCTTGCTGGATTTCTGCTCCTTTGCGTATGCGACGGCATCGTCGATGAGCTTGGCGTATTCGGCCTTCTTGGAGGCGGCGAGAATGAGAGAAGGGTTTGTGGTAGCATCCTGAGGCTTGTACTTGGCGATGGAGGCAAAGTCGCCCTATAGTGAGAATGTTAGTTATGGTGTTTTGTTGAAAGTTTGGGCCGGCCAGGTGGTGGGTTTGGAGAGACGAACCGAGTCGGACACGACCGTAGTGCCGGTGGCCTTGAGCTGGTCGAGAGAGTTGGTCATGATGGGCAGTTAGTTGTTGGTGATGTTTGGATTGATGTTTTGAGAGTGATTTGCTTCAGGTCTCAGGAGGTTGTTGATATGGAAGTTGTATTTTAGGAGCGGTCCGCGGAGCAAACGGAGCTATTTATTTGGCGGGGTCGGACCGCTGCCCAGGTGCGGTCACCAAACACCGCAGCCGTTGCGCTCACGGGTCGGGTCCCTCACTGCCAGGACTCACACACACTGACACAGCGCACAATTGCGGGACCATGATGTATGTGCCTGCTTTCAAGGTCAAAGTCGCCCCCTGAATATGTTGTTACGAACCAATCTCTGATCTTCCAACACATCCGAATCGAGATAAGACAATATTAGGCCTTCTAATGTTTGGCCAGCTGTACTCACGTACACAATCTTGCTTGAGGTCTGTACTCATTACACAGTAGCATAGCCGCCGTCCTTTTTCTTCTAGCCCGGATTGGCAAAACGAGGGACGAGAGTCCAAACGAGATCCTTGTGTCAAGTCCTCTTTCCTCTTTACCCGGCCAACCTTGGAAACCGGGCTTCAGCTGGCATTCGCGGCAAGGTCGGCATCCTCTAGGTACCTGGTACCTACCTCCTACAGTACTATTTATCAGACAACAATCCATCCATCCGTATATTTCACGGCAGCTGTCCTCGAAAATCCACATCAACCGTGATTACAACATCGCAACCAGGCAAGACACTGGAGAATAGAGCGAGGTTTGATCCGCAGCATCAACTGTTCGGGCCATGTTTCTAGCCCGAGCCGCGAACTGCACACAGTCCAAGTATAGTAGGAACAGCAGGAATTGTCAACGCCATGACCGCCAAGTCCGGAGGACTCTCACCCCCACTACCGGCCATACCTACTACTGGTATACTGTGCTACCGCAGAGTCATGCAGCCCTGTCGCTTAATACGCGCAACAACTACCACCTGCGACGCCCTTATCACAGCTCAATATTCTCTTCATGTCACCTGAGCGCTTGTGTTCGCAGTCAAGCAACGTCTATTTGGCCATAGCATCATCTTATGAGATGGTTGACGTTAGCAAAGCGTCGTCTCGGGAATCTTCATTGACACTCTCTGCTTGTTGGCTTGTTTTGCGCCCCACTACCTTGGTTACCACACTCCACATGGACAATCCTTTTGTTCCTGTCTCGACATGTTGACTGTGAGCGTGGACACCCGCTCGGCTTCAGCCTGCAAGGAGCCACGTCTGTGTAGCCTGAGGTTGTGCAGCTGTGTTCAATCTTTCCCCAAGACGAAGAAGCTGGGGGTCCACGAGTCGATGGCGCTATGTGGGAGAAGCCCGGGTGAGCTGGAGACCCGAGGACGCATTCTACACTACAGTGGGATACCTCTACATGCATGAGAAGCTCCTCCAGCTCAATGAGCAGTGTCTCAAGTTTGGACAGTCTGCATACCTGTGGTCAACATCATGATGGAGCTTTAGTGTGCTCTTGCGGTCTGGCATAGGAATCGAAGGCCAGATGACAGGGGCATGGCATGTGTCAGGGCCGCTGCGACTGACGTATATTCGCCGTCTTTGCCATCGACTACCCGGTCCTGCTGCGCCAATGATTTGGTATACTAATGGTGCCTACGTTGCAATGAGGTTCCTTTTCTCATGCCACCCAACTCGACACCGGAACGAGTGCATCGAAATGCAAGACGAGCAAATCTCTGACATCAGGACAGGCAGCACTCAGCGAGGTGTTGTGTACGGGCCTGTCTGTCAATGCTTGAGAAAAGCAGACCTACGCCCATCCGTTCTGTTCGAGCTTCGAGCTTTCCACAGTTGCCTACAACCTTGGACATGCCGACCAAGAGATCCTTCTGCACTTGCCACTGTGTTTTGGATGGGTGTTGTACCGGCGAGTATCCCAGAGGAGGCTACCGCACAGGTGAGTAATTGACAGGAGACCAGTCCACAGTAGATGTACTTGAAGCACAGTTGGAATGCCAGACAGACACGTGGTATCAACTCATCTCGTGGTTTTGTGCAACTGCCATGTGCCGGATAATAAAGGGTATTTACGACTTGCAAGTGAATGGAAACTGTGTCAAGTATGGTGGACGACTGGGCGGGAAATACTGGCTAGCCCAGATGAAGCTGTTGATCTGTCTCGACTGCTACGTGTAACATCTTTCTGCAGCAACTCCGTCTTTGTCAATCCCCCTTCCCCATAGATTCCAGCATCTAAAGACTTGTGCAGCGAGCTCTTCCTTCGAGCCAAATTAATCTGACTATGATGACTTGCGCTTACTAAGCAACCACTCGCTCACGTTCGAATATTCTAATCAGTGCAAATCCTCATTGCCAATTCTGGCGAGCTTGTTCGCCAGCTCCTCCAAATCGTCTTCATCGTCTGATTCAGCCTCCTCCACTTCAATGCTAGCAATGGCAAGGTCGTTCGCCGATTCTTTCGAAGCGCCTTCATCGTCCGACTCATCCCTCTCAACCTCGTCCAGGCCACTTTCGACCGATACGCATGCCGCGGCTTCCTCGGCAGACGCCGAGTCCTGTCTGACCGCAATGCGAGAGCCATCAACAGCCTCGCTCTTGTAGTTGAAGACCTCCAGTTCCTCACCACGACGAACGACCTTTCCACTGGCCGTGCGGACAACGTCTTCATCCACGGTAACGTTACCGCCGTTGTTGACGAGCTTAGCACCCTCCTTCTTGCCAATGGCCTGCGCCTGGACAGACTTGTTGCCCAACAGACTTGCAATTTTTGCATTGCTCCCAGGACTCTTCTCAGACTCTTTGGGCTTCAGCTGCCATGTAGCAGGTGGTACTCCACCCCTTGCAATGCGAGCCAGCTCCGTGTGGAATAACCAGGGGAAGCTGATCAGGGGCATTGGGAAGTGGGGACCTTGGTTGTCAGCGAGCTTATTGCCCTCTTCATCGAGGACAGGTAACGCGCGGGCCTTCAGTGCGTCCTGAACCTCCTGGTGCGTAACCTTGTACATGGCAGCCACGAAGCGGTCAAGCTTTCCCAGGTCAATTCCACTGTACGAGAAGATCATCGTGTTCTGCGCAATACCGGTGACAGCCTCACCGCACTGCATACGGAAGCTGTCCTTGAGTGCTGAAACATCTCTGCCTACTTGCTCTTGCAGCTTATAGTCGTTTCCCACGCGGGGCTTGGACAAAATGAATGTCGACCAAATCTCGAACTCGCTCACGGGACGCTCGTGCTGTCCCATGAGACGGCGCATTGCGATATCATACCAGCCTTTGATCTCCTTGGCCTTGGCAAGTTCCTCGGCCGTGAATTCGAATCGCGACAAGATGCGATTGTTGAACGGCAAGTCATAGGCTGGGTTAAACTCCTCCACGTTGATGCGATCGTATATACGTCCAACTGGCTTACGGGACCGGTACTTCTTGCCCTTGCGTTCCATCCAATGTGGCGAGTCTTTGACAATCAAGCTTTTGTGCATAATAGCGGGGTTGCCAGACTTGATATAGTCGACTGCCATAGAATGTAGCTTGGCCAGCTCGATACCTACGAGGCTGTTAGCATATCCGCCTCTCTTTTGCTCACTGATGGAGGGTAACTTACACTTGCCACTCTTCGGACCGAGTTTGTCAGCCCAGGCGAAATGCGCAGTGGCGACTAGACCGACGCAGTCGTTCTTCATGTACTGTGCAAAGAAGGCACACATGTCATTGATGTTTACGTCGCGCTCCCGCTCAGCCCCCGAAGCAGAAGAATCCTCGTCGTGATTCATTGCAGGAAAGTCCCATTCTCTAGGCACCAGTCTCTCATCCCAAAACACGAAGAAGTCGTCGCCATCCAGATCACCGCCTGAACACATGCTCGGGAGATCTCTATCACCGGTCTGGGGAAAGACCACAACATTCTTCAGGTGGCGCAGGCCGGGAGCGTCCACAGCCTCGACAACGCGAATGTCGCCCGGATGAAGCGATGGATTGCGACCGACGACACATGTCCCCGTAACGACCCTGTAGTTGAGCGTGTTGTTCGAGCCAGTACCTTCTTTGGGAACCTGAAGGAAGATTTGCGGCAACGAATCCTTGTCTTGGACTCCCCTCCCCTCGGTGATCTTGGAGTGTCCTCTTAGAACGCCAAGCTCGTCCACGCAGCCGTACAGGAAAGCGCTCTTCTTCACACTGATGGCAGCTTTGTGCTTCAGCCGCTGGAGAGCCCAGCACTTCCAAAGACGCAGGATGGTCCAAATGAAGGGCTCCTGTCCTTCCATGAAGGTGTCCACCATGTCAGCCAAGACGAGCGAGGTCTGATTCTGGTCCACTCGCTCCCGTAATAGGGCAGAAGCCCTGTCAGACTCAGTCATGGCATCGTCGTAATCTTGCAGCTCCTCCTCGAGCAGAGCCATGAACACTTGATCCTCCACACCAAGAGATGACAGAATAGGGATGATCTGCCTGTTGAGCGTGGCCTGTGAGAACCCGGAGACCTTGATGGTCTCAAGACCGTTGTAGGGGGCTTTGAATTTCTCCTGCGAGGGTCGGATGTGGACCTCACTTGCATGCACATCGTCCCACACCACGAGGACACCCTTGCAGCCGCCCATCCGAAACTGAAAGCAGGAGGGTGTATCCAGCATGTTTTGCTCGGTTCTGATCATCTGCGCAAAGAAGGGCGAGATTTTGCCGACACCGTCTGTAAAGTTCCAGACCCGACCATCCATCTCGCGTTCCATGTCTTTGATTTCCACAATCCTGGGAACACTGACACCATTCAACTGGCGGGTGGTGGTGAAGCACTGGCCCATTCTCGCGGCAAATTTGCCGACGGACCGGATGTGCTTGAGATCGCCCATCCATTCACGGATGTCGTCACAGGAGACGTGGTCGTTCGCACAGAAGAAGAAGGCACCGTGCTCTCGAAACTGTGAGTTGCTCCAAGCTAGAATCTTGTAGTGGCGGTCGCCAATGACGATGCCATTGAGCAGGACTCTGAGAACGCGAGTGTACAGCTCATCGGACTGCTTGCCGCCTTGACAGGACCAAATTTTTCCCAAAGTCAGCTCATCAGTGAACTGGACGCGCAAGAACCGATCTTTGAGGTGGGAATACTTGCGGAGGACACGATTGGTGAGTTCCATGCCAGGCGTTCTGAAGTATATACCAGTAGGGGTTACGACAGCCCTGCGGACCAAGGCAGTTTGGGTTGACAGCTTGACGGTGGGCCAGTAATGTACAATCCTGGGATCTTCAAACATATCGACCGGCCGGTAGTACTGGATTTGCAGGTCCGCCACACCCTCAAGCATCATCCGAGCCCTGTCGAACTCCCGAGGGTTTCCCTGATTGTCGGTGAGAAGCTTGGTGAGGAACTCGCTATCAACATTGTACTCATTGAAAAGTCCCTGTGAGATGCAGACCTCCAGCTGGTATCGAACCTCGAAGGGTAGGCTGACTATGTTGAACCAGCTGCGTGGATCATATGGGACGGGGTTGAGCAACGTCCACACGGACGGCCCGGGCGCGATGATTTCAAAACCATTCATGCTTCCGATCTTGACATTGTAGTCTTCAAGGCGCATGTCCCACTCTTTGAGAGAACCCATGGCAGAGGCTGACATATTGAGGTAGTAGGTAGTCCACTGGGCAATGTCGACAGTTTTGCGGTCCTTGGTCAACTGAGCCGGGTGCAACTTGGCCCTGTGAGGCTTGTCGGTAATCTCCAGCTGTCGCTGCCACGAATCTCGGTCTGACCACTGGGACAGACCATCATCATGGGAGTCCTGAATGCTCATCCTGGCGAAAAGCTCGGGTGGATTGGGAAGCTGGATGACGACGCCACAGCCATTCTCCTTGCTACGTTCGATACGAAGCATCTTCTTGATGTGGGCGAACTTGATGGGTATCTTGTAGGATCTGACGCCCCAACGTGGACCAAGATAGAGGTCGAAAGTGAGCTGGACGAAGCGTCGGTAGAACTGGAACTCGAGGCGCACTTTCTCATAGGAGAACTGAGGCAGCTTGAACATTGCGTCTTTTCGTGCCATCATGCCGAACAGCATGCCACTACACTCGAAGCAGACTTGACGAGGGACATACTGCTCGAGAGGGCTAAGAATCTTCTGGGCGGAGCAGTTTATCCTATGAACGAGGACTTCGATTTTGAGAGACGCAGAGTCTTCGCGGTCGATGATGCAGATGTCGTGCTGCCCGTCCCAGGGTGGCCATCTTCTGGGGGCTGGCTCAATGTCGACGGACACAAGCCCACTCCTGGCGCCGAGGTGATTTTCACTGATGTCGATTCTGACTATGGATAGATCGTATTTGAGCAGAGACTTATGGATCTCTCTGGTGGTGATATTTGTTGGCAATCCAGAGAGCGTGATGCCTATGCTGGCAATGTCCTTCAGGGCAGCGTCGGACAATTGGGACAATGGGTCAATTGAGACATGAGGAAACCTTCGGACCCGAGATTGGAATACGTTGCCGTTTCGATTCGAAGCGGAGACAACTCTGTCAGTTATGGATGAAGGCGCACGTATGTCGTTGGTGGCGCCTGTGGTGCTGTTGCCATTGACGTCGGAGCCACCCTTGGCATGATTGATACTGGCCTTCTGAGCCAGGGTCGCAAATTGCATTCGCGAGGTATTTAGAGGTGCAGAACAGGCCAGAATATTGGCAGTGTTGACATTCGTAGCCGTGCCATGGACAGCGGGCACGATATTGATGGCGGTTGAGGCCGCGTCCTTGACCGGAGATGCCATGTTGGCCGGGGAGAGTTGTCGAGTCCGTCTTCGAAATGAGCAGCTGCTTCAGAGCGTTCAGTAGCCCATCGAAACTGGAAGCTCTCTTTGGGCTGCTCAATGAATCGAAAGGTAAGTAAGCTCTCGAGCGAGAATTTGCGTGAGACGCCAACAAGATCTACGGGAGAAAGGTCAAAAGTATGGTACAGTTGCTGAGGAGGAGTGAATCGGGGGCACGATTATGACGAACTTCGATTGAATGCAAAGCCTCGAGGAAGACTGGCCGAGAAGTTGGGTGCAGAATTGAGCAGGTAGGTGAGAAGATGATGTGTAATTGGGTGGTTCTCTGGGCGTCGTTGACAGCGGTTTCGGAAGAACGTTAGGAGCGCTCTTGCCCGTTTGACCACTGCAGGCGCGCGTCGGCCTTTTGCTGGGAAAAGGATATGACAAGAATGCAAGGGACCATGGAATCAAAATTCTGGTACGTCTGTTACTTGTTCTTCGGTACAGGTGTGGAGGATTGGAAGATTGGAGGACTGGGGGATGGGGTTGTGGATTGGGTTGGGTGTGCGGTTGATCAAGGAGGTCTGCATGTGGCAGCAAACAACCTCGAGCTTGTTTGTAAGTCGACTGAAGTGAAGTGAACGTGCCGTTGCAAACTTGAAGGTAGCTGCTGGAGCATGGTCGTGATAGTTAGTGATGTTCGTGTTGAGCCCAAGTAAGTTGTGAAGGAGGAAGGTTAAGAGAAGTATATGGGCTCAAAGGTGCCTTCAAGGGTACACAGACCTTGAAGGACTAGAGTTCGAGCAAAAGAGCCGAGCAACCACAGAGTATTAGCAGGGAGCAAAGACTTCTGTGAAGATAGTCTTCACCGTTTGGTCTGGCTTGCCTTCGCAGGAAAGGAAAAGAGAAAGACGATAATCATGTCGAGGTGAGGTAGAAGTGAAGAGCTGGTGAGGCAGCCAGCCCCTCCTCCGTGGCAAGAAGTGGCCTCTGACTATGGCCACTGGACCAGGGCTGGACTAAAGGAATTGTGTTTGATTCATTTCTCAGCATTTGGAAGTCTCAGGTATCCAGATACACAGCAAAGGGCAAGCAGACACACAAGCGTACTGCTCACAAGCCCGCCTCAGCACTGCTTATTTTGGACTTGCCACATAACCCGCCCTGATGTTCTCGGAGCTCTTTGTGAAAGCAATTAGCAGCGCAAGATAGCCATCAGAGGTCTGATGTACCATGCAAGAATGCCGTTCCCAATGGCGATAACGTCACACTCAGCACTGTCGATCAAAGATCTTCCCTGGATTCCTGCACAGAATCAGCAAAGTCAAGCACAAACTACATCACAGCTCCAGTACTCACATGATCCAAAACGGATCCAGCGATGCTTTGATCGCCCTCATGACCGCCAGCGTCTCCGGGCCCACCTCGAGCAACAGGCTGTCTTTCTTGCCCCACCCGATCGAATGCTCGCCGGTGCAGGTGCCGTCCATATCAAGCGCCCGCCTCACCATGTTCTTGACGCACTCCTCGACCTTCTCCTTCTCGCCATTCACTGGGTTGTAAATGATGCTCTCGTGGAAGTTGCCGTCGCCGATATGGCCGAGGATCGATGCGAAAAGCCCGAGGTCGTCCATCTCCTTCTTGCTGACCTCGATGATGTCGGCGAGCCGACTGAATGGCACTGCCACATCGGTGCTCCCTACATGCACACGTTAGTATCTAGCGAGAAAATCTGCACAGGAACAGCAGCATGAGTGATAATGCCGACGCCAAACTCACAAACTTCCTCCCCGTCCTTCCTTAACGCCATCATCGACCACAGACTCTCCTTACGCGCACTCCACAGCAACTTCTGCTCCTTGTCGTCCTTTGCAAACTCAAAGTGGCTCCCGCGGTTACGCTTGGCAATACCCTGCACCGTGCTGATGTTCTCCTTTACCGAGGCCTTGCTGCCCGCGAACTTGAAGAACAGCGTCGGCGTCTCCTGCCATACTCGCGGCGACGTGGCGCCTCCAAGATTTACGACCCTCATCTGCACCTCGTCCATGATCTCCATCGCCGCGACGGGGACGCCGCCTTGCATCACTTCTGCGGCAGCTGCTGCGGCGTCGCGAATTGTGGGAAAGGTTACAACTGCTACTGATAGGTCCTCGGGCACGACAGCGAGCTTGAGTGTTGCTGCTCACTGGTTTAGCAATCCTCTCATCAAAGCCACTGCGGGCGGCAGCATCCGCTGAATGAATTGCGTACCTTCTGTCACGAAGCCCAGTGTGCCTTCAGATCCCACGAATAGTCCGTTGAGGTTGTACCCGGCTGAGGACTTCCGTGGCCTGCGGCGTGTCTTGATGACAGTCCCATCCGCGAGCACCACCGTCAAGTTAATCACCCAATCCTTCATGGTGCCGTATTTGACGGCATTAGTACCAGAGCAGTTCGTCCCAATCATTCCTCCTATCTTAGCTGATGGGCCTATTCGATCACATCACATCAGCGAGTACTCCACGTCCCTGATGTTTATCACCACAACAGCTTCATTTGACTCACCAGGATCGACGGGGAAAAACAGCCCAGCCCCTAACTTGGCCAACTGCTCATTCAGATCCTGCCACCCAATGCTTGGCTGCACGACGATGTCCATATCCTCCTTGTTGAACTGCACAATCTGGTCCATGTACGCAAAGTCGACGCTCAGCCCCCCAAACGGCGCCGAAAAGTTGCCCTCGAGTGAGCTCCCACCTGAGTATGGAATCATCGGCACCCTGTACTTGTGGCACACGCGCGCGATCGTGCTCACCTGCTCGGTGTTGCGAGGGTAGGCCACCGCCACGGGGAGGCTGTCAGGGTTGACGGTTGACCACTCGGAGTAGCCGTGCGCGTGGAGGTCGTCCGGGTCGACCGAAATGATGTCGTCGTCCTCTTGGGCAAGCTCGGATCGGATCTCATGGAGGGCCTGTGGGATTTCTTAGCCTTTGCGCACGTCTTCTCTTTCTCATTCCGAAGAGCACAGTGGGATCAATGACAGATAGTGGCGAGACGAATGTGAGCAAGTCTTACAATTTCCATCTCCTTCATGTTCGCATACCGTGGCCACCGGTTTCTGCTATCCAGCAACGTGGCGCCCTTACCATCTCGACTCATCGTCACGGAGGCAACGCCCCAACCTAGCAGGCCCGCTGCCATCCCGACCCCCAAGACTCCGTTCCCACTCCATTGCGGAGCCGAAGAATGGCCATGTCCAGGTGAAGGCTCACCAGTGGTGCTCGTATATCTCCGATGCGATCTTGCAGCGATCGGCATTGCAGCCGCAGAACCAAAGGACAGGGCCGGTACCTTGTTCCCAGTGCGTGCAGCATGGCCGAAGGTTCTGCCAGAGGAACGCGGCAACGCCCTCCAAATTGAGTTGGCCAACATGCAGGCGGTGGTGATTGCAGCTGGCACTTTGTGGCGAGGGCATGTGATTGGGTTGGGGGCCTTCAGCTGCAAGTCGATCCTGGTCGGAGCCTATCACGCTTCCCGTCGGAGATGATGATGGAGATGTGGACTCTTGACATGCCACCAGGAAGAGACGGTTATTCACTTCAAACGCTGCGCTTGCAGGCGGTGTCGATCTCGTGATTGCCTATCTGAACAGCGCGCATGAAGGTGTGAGTTGGCCAGTCGCGAAGAGGCTATGATAGGAGAAGGACACGCGGTAGAATGTTCGCGGTTTGTGTCGTTGAAACGGGAGCTAAGTATATAAGGGCCCAATGGGTGGGGTGACCAAGAGGGGAACTAGAGTGGTTGTCAAATGCTACTGATGCGAGTAGATGACTTGCGGGACCCAATGGCAACAGTAATAGGCAAATGCAGCACCTGCTCTGCTAAATATCTCTAGACGTAGCTGACCGATCAAGACTATTTGAGGATTGCCTCTGTGTAGTAGGTGGTAGTGTGTCTTCACGGAGGCACGCAAGAGGTATTCCGGACTGACAGGTCGGCCAGCTAGAGAAGATAAGCCTTGGGAGATGGGTGGATGGGGTGACTGCTGCCCAGTCGACGTAACAAAGGTTCCGAACACGCAAGGGATGGTTGTAAGGAACAAGATCGAAGGTATCATCGCGCCTTTATATTGGGTCCGTATTGCCCGCGGAACTGCCCAAAGAATACAGACTTGCAGTGGCCACCGGGGCTGGCCTCGTCGAGTGGAGCTGACAGCGCAAGACATCCGATCGGGGAGGTCTGGAAGGCGTCAAAAGCCCAAGTCTCACTTGAGTCTTGCTGAGATCGAGGGGTAAAGAGCGGAGTCCGGCAACTGGGCACGAGATTCGCAGGCATCGTGTCTTTGTGGGAACCAACAAAGGCAGACTCGGCATGCGGAGGTGAAGCGGCGGAGCGGCTCCAAGGGCTCGACAACCTTGTCGGGTGATCGACGGACGGACCAAGGCTATGGCTATGTCCATGATCTGCGGTATTACACAGCACGCGATGTGTATTTGTGAAATAATTATGTGGGCAATGGGCTTACCTAAAAGGTGGTGAGCTCTGACAGAGGAAATCGAACCAAAGGAGAACGAGACCCAACGAGCCTCTCCGTACCCCACGGTTTCCCATCTCGAGTAGGCAAGGGCTTGCCTGTCGACACGACTAGCTCCGTGGGGTGTGGTCCATGGCAGACCGCGAAGCTTTGAGCACTTCCTGCGTGTGGTGCAAGCCATGTCAAGCAGCTGGGCATCCATCCAGTGCTCCGGTGGAATGAGGAGAATTTGTATCAACTGTTTCGATCATGGCCAGACAGCAACCCGTTGACAGCCCTCACGAGGCACTCTGCAAGGTATTCGTTGGGTGCGTCCCATGTAGCGGCTTGCTCAGCTCAGACGGATGACAATGAGCCGGTTCAGCTGCCCGCTCGCAATCCCAAAGACCAGATGTCTAAACTGCCACGGGGTGGGTGATACCCGGGTATGACCAAAGAAGAAAGCAGAAAAGAGAAAGCTTCACGAGACCCGACCTGCATGGTGCGCGAGCCTCTGTACTGGCCGGAGCAATCACACAAGCTGGTGGGTGGCAGTATCCACAGCAAGTGAAGTGCCTTCCCGAGAAGCCTGCGTCCTGCGGCCAGGCACGGGACAACAAAGCTATGCAAGTCAGCCCTGGGAGCCGAAGCTGGGAGAACTTTCTCGCAAGCCTGCCGCCGCGAATGATGTTGCCAGCGGTGCTACCTGGTACTCCACAGTATGAGTAGGCACGCGGGTACGATGAGGTCACGCTCCGAGGGCAATGACCACCCATTAAGACGTGCAGCTCTCCTGCAGGTGCAGGTGCAGGCGAAGACGAACCTGCATCGCCATCATCCGCCGCGGTAGGAAAGGTGTGCCTCTTCGGATGAGGGCTACAGCTTTACACGTCAGAAACTTGTTGCTGAACTGTCACAGCATCAAAAGTCGAGACATGAAGGGCGCGTCCCCAGATTTTGAAAGTGTGGGGAAGGTCTGACAGCTTCTGTTGTGGACCGAGGCTATTGCAAAGATGGTGGAAAAGTGATGTTGACGTCGGCATTCTGAGGCCGAGCTTCGGAATCAAGCACAGAATTGGTTGGACCCAAGCAGAACCCTTGGGCAACGCTAAAGGTGCAATAGTGAGGAGAATGATTCGTCCGCGCATTTCTCAACCTCATCGCGACCATGATGAGGCTGGACAATACCAGAGCATATATGCAATAACACTATTTCTCTCATGCCTCTTCCAAGAAGCAACTGCTTCATAGCGGTGTGATATCAACTTGGGGCACAGCGATCGTGCCTCACCCCCCTCCCCGGTTCAGCATCTGTGTCACAAGAAGAAACAGTGTGGTGAATAATGTAGTGTCAGCCCTTCTAGAAGCTCTACACGAGCGGGTACGAGCATGACTATGGGAGGCGAGAGGGGCAGGTGGCCCGAGATTCCTAATTCAGATTATTGGTTATCGCAGCTTCCCCACAGAACCGTAAAGTACACAACCACACGGAAGCTTATTGCAATATGCTCACGTGGGATTGGCGGAACGAGATGCTGTTTTCGGTGGCTGCTTTCGTCCACGCACGCGCACTCCCCTCAGACGACACCGTTACCACTTCAACGACATATCAAAGCAACTAGCGTGTCTTCCCGCAGTCGAGAGCCTGTGAGCATCGCGGGTGCCACAATACTCAATGCAGTCATACTTCTGGGGAAAGCGTTCCGGGGTAGGACATGAAGACACAAGAAAGTGTTTGGATAACGATGCTGACGTTATCTGCGAAAGAGCATCACGAGACCTGCCTGACATGAGACATCACTAAACAGGTTGCTTACCACAGTTACCATTACCTGATCGTAATACACCGATGCGGCTTGCCACTCTAAGCGTTATGCCCGAAATTAGCTACCGGTAACGACTTTTGAGGAGATGACCGAGAATATTTTGCGCCAATATCGAAAGTGTGGTGTGTGCAGCTTCACCGCCTGTGTGGTGAACTGTCGCGGCTTGTGAGCGTGAGGGCGCAGGACCTCGTGCCAGACATCATGACGTTGGACCCAGCAAGGCCTCCGCATTTGCACGCAACCTGAATGCAGTACCCAGTTGCCTCATCAGGTTTCACAGCCACCCAAGGCCCATGGGGCCGCTGGGCTTGGAACCCACACGGGTGGAAAGCATGCACGAGATAATGCGACATCGTTGAGAGCAAGTAGGACGTTTGCAGGAATTCATTGAGCCCTCGACGTTTTCCCAGTCGATTGGTGCGGGCGTGGCTACCTAAGTGGAGCAAAATTCAGAGCCATAACGTCCTAAACGCCTTGTCCATGCCATCACTTGTTGTAGTGAAAGAACCCTTTTGACCTTTTCCCAGTTATCCCAGACATCCCTCATCCCCTTCGGGGCGAACACCAACCGACGCTTACTGGCCGGCGATGGCGTTGGCGCGACGGCGGTCACGCTCCTCAGCGATGGTGAGCTTGACACCCTTGCCCTTGGGCAGGGAGATCCAGGGACGCTCGGCGCCGATGACGAAGACGTTGGCCTCGCGGGTGGCGAAAGTGTTGTCAATGGCATCCTTCAGGTGGACGATGTTAAATCCACCATCGTGACGCTCACGGTGGGTGACAACACCGACACGACCCATGTTGCGGCCGCCAGTGATCATGGCGACGTGACCAACCTCGAACTTGACAAAGTCCTCGATCTTGCCAGTGGTCAGGCTACGCATTTGGTCAGCAATTACAAAGCGGACGTGATTCTGTCGAAAGTAGTGACTTACTTGACCTTGACAGTGTCGTTGACCTTGATGGCAGGGTCAGGGTAACGGATGCTGTAGCAGAGGGTTAGCAACTGAAATGGAAAGGTAACGTACCAGCCGTCTGTGGTCTCGCCTGGATGATCGCATGAATCGCCTCGCTCGACATATCTGTGTGGCCCGTCCAATCCGGCCATTCCCGCCCATGGTTACATTTTGCCAGGTTCGAAATGAATGCTGTCGTCAAAGACAAGGGGTGCATGGAGCAGACCCAAATGCAACGGTGGACGAGGATGGCCAGAACGTCAAGAAGCCATGTCGGAGTCAAGGGGTGGATTCGGAATCAACCAAAGCTTGGTCCAACGGCTGATAGATGTCGGGAGAACTCACGTCCTCGCATCATGCGTAACCAAGAATGGGATACCGCCACGGCCGAGCTGAACACGCTTGACCTTGCCGAGCTTGTACTCAGCCTCCTCGGCTTGAATACGGTGGACAGTAAAGCGACCCTTGGTGTCGTAGATCAGGCGGAAGTTCTCGCCGGTCTTCTCGATGTTGATGACGTCCATGAAGCCGGTAGGGAAGGTCATGTCGGTGCGGACCTTGTTGTCGACCTTGATCAGGCGCTGCATGACGATGGCCTTGGTCTCGCGGTAGTTCAAAGCGTACTTTAGACGGTTGCGAATGAAGACGATCAGGGGCAGGCAGTCGCGAGCCTTGTGAGGACCAGCGGACGGCTTGGGGGCGTAGCTACCGGACAGCTTGTCCAGCAGCCAGTGCTTGGGCGCACTGAGGCGCTTTTGGTGCTTCTTAGCTGTTGGTCAGGAAAGAAAGTCAGTACTCTGATCGTTGGAGCATGGTGTTGCTGAATGGTCTCAGTGGCGAAGGTCGCCCTTTTTTTCCCTCGCGAAAGTTGCAAGAGCCTGTTTACACATGGCAGTTCCGCGGCGTCGAGCGACTTCCGCGATTGAAACCATTCATCAAAAATGAGGTAGTGATTGTGTCACTTACGACCGCGACCCATTTTGACTGTAGGACTGAGAACTTGGCGAAGAAGTTGACTGTCAAAGTGGTGGTGGTTGAGGGCGAAGGAGTAATCAAGAAATGGAAAGTTCGCAGACTTTGACCTGAGTGGGCCGCGAACCGTTTGAGTCTAGCACTGTCACGTGATAGCTACAGGGATATCGCCGCCGCCGCCGCCGCCGCCGCACGACCTCCTTCACCTAGATTGTAGCACATGCATCCAAAGGCTATCTAAGTAGGTACCTATGTAGGTATAACACGAGATGAGACCAAAAATGTTTCAATGATGGGAATGCGTCAAATTGATTAGAAGAAAAGGCCGAATTGCTTGGATTGATTCTAAACGATTGCTCTGGACTCTAAAATGGCGCTAATGGATGCTGCCCGGTCTCTACGGATGATTCACTCACACAGGCCTGAGTATATCGTACTGACCATTACTCCATCCACATACAGACGACCTCCACATCCATGACCATCTGCTCTTTCAAAGACTGTCAATAATATTATGCCAACATAGTAATGAATACATCTGGCGACTGCGTTCGTCTCGCTCAGACAGAAAGCAGCGCCAACTTCCTCAGCCATCCAGTAACAACCTCGAAATGTCCATCATTCCGATTAATGCATTTGGCTGGTCACCAGCGTCACCCACCTCGGCATCGACCGTCTCTCTCGCAAAGGGTTCGAGTCCCGGCAGCTCGTGGAGACTGCCTGCTGCGTTACCTCCCGATGCAGATGCAGACGATCCTGCCCACTTGGACATCATGACCTCTTCTCTTGACCCACTCCGATGCAGGTGCGGCTCGAGTGTCATCAACGAGTTCTCATTGATCAAGTTGCTCACGGATGGCTCCAACACATTATCCCTCCTCTGCGGTGCTTGTCGCGTCGGCAAGGGAGGATGACTTGTTGCGGCCGGCCCAGCGGAAACGGGATCTTTGTTGTGCAGTTGCTTGTCTTCGATTTGTTTATACATCTCGGGATATTTATTCCGTACTCTGTCACGCAAGTCTGTTGGCTGTCGGCTAGAGAGATCAAACCGCGGATCCCGCTGGATTTTGGTCCACGCGGGTCCGTAGGCTTTCAACCCTTCGAGAATCTGGTCATCGTCCTGCTGTGTGAACGGTCGCCGTTCTCGTCGGTGGGACTTCTTGAAAGGCCCGTGAATGCCCATGGCTTGAAGGTCTTCTATTTTCTTGCGGTGCGCTCTGCTCTTCTTCGGTTTGGCCGTCGAGTCAGAGTCATGTTGACATTGCGCTGCTAGGCCGGCTGAGTATGCCGATGCGGCCGCCTCGTCTTGTCCGTAGCAACCAGATGCCTCTTCTGGGTCTGCCAAAATGTCTTCCAGTAACATAGTCGATTTCTTCGATTTGCCCTTGCCCATGGCTTGATACTCCACTGGAGAGGTGGCAGGGTTGTCCATTTGCGAGTTCAAACTCTCCCGGCTCTTGCTTGGCACAATTCGCAGCTCATCAGGGCAGCACGTACGGAACCGGTCTTTCAGATCTCCCGCCGTCCTGCCGTTGAATTTGTACTGCGAATCTTCAAGAATGCTAGTCCATTTCCCCACGCCGTATCTGTTTACACCGAGCAGTAAGTCTCTGGTCTCTTGCTCGGACCACTTCTTCCTGGGCTTGGCCGCCTTCCTCTTGATCCTGGCCATGGGCTTTTCCGCCTCGGACGCAGGGGCCACGCTATCCCTCCTCTGTGGGCTATGAGACTTCTCGGGCATGTCGGTTGTCTCGAAGCTTGTCGTCACTGGCAAGGCACTGCAGCTAGCAAACTCTCTCAATGTGTGCAGGCTCGACGGAGCCACAGCCTCATTCCCACCGTCATCCTCGAGAGCAATGGGTGGAAACACGGCCGCATTCGGCGGCGGTTCGTAGAGGCCAATGATTATCGGGGGCATGATGTTTTCCCTCGACATCATGTTTTGCGTAGACTTCTGCTTTTTCAAAGGCTGTGGCAGGTGCATGATGTCGTCTTTGACCGTCATAGCACGATGGCGCTTCTTGTTCGATATATCGTCTAGAGCGGCTATTGAGGGTTCGGGCACGTCGTCGAGGATGTGGTTCAAAGACTGAGAGGACTGGTTGATCTCGGGGTTGTCGAAGAGCTTGCGCAAGGAGATGCCGCCGCTATGTTTCTGTCGGCTCCGGCCCAAGCCCAAGCCCCCATCATGCCTATAGCGACCGCTGGTATTATATTCCTCTCGTATGGAGGGCAGTGATGGCATCTGACGAAGGGTCTTGGAGGGGGGGTTGTCATGGTGGCTGCTACCGGCATCGGGTTCGAGGGGCGGCAGGGAGATGTTGGAGGCTTTGGCGAAGCTGGCAAAGCTCTGGAGCGGTGGCAGCTCTGTGGGAGGGTAATAGGAGGCAGAGTCGGCGGGCGGAGACGCGTTCGAATTATTCAGCAGGTGCATCAGCCGTGGCTCGATAGTCGCCATCGTGAAGGCCGGCGAGGGGGCATTGGGAGGTTGAGTGAGGCCCTCTGGCAAGGGCGGGTTTGGACACGAACAAGAGCCTGTCTCGAGGCGTGCAAGTGGACATAGAAGAGTGATCTGCGTCGAGTTGCAAAATGCGAGGAAGACAAGAAGGCAGAATCGAAGTGACAAGTTCCAGAATTGGGAGGTGAGTTCAAGGCTGAAGTCGGTCAAGCACTTGGATGTGTTAGTCAGCTTCACCAGCCATGGATTGAGACTCTCACCGGCCTCAGGTGGGGCTGGGCAGATCCAACCCCACGGCAAATAGTACCTGCAATTTCCCAATGCTTAGGTACCACATTACTAGGCACTTAGTACCTAGGGCTGCGGCTGGGCTGCTAGGGAGCCTGTGCAAGTGCTGAAGTGCTATCTTGCTGCAAATATTTCGTGTTATAGTGCCAGCATACCTAACAAGTACATGGCTTCAGGAAGTGGAGCACCGTTGATTCGTCTCCTGCGCCTTTACATTGTAGTTGATCCTGATCATCTGAGCTGGGAACCCTGGATCCCGGGCCAGTGGCATCACCCATACTTCACAGCACAGATCCCAAACACTTCTTGGTCGTTGCGTTCCGTCTTTGTCTTTCTCTCTCGCTCGCTCTCTCTCTCTCTCTATCTCTCTCTCTTTCTGAGTCCAGATAGGTACCTGTAGACGATCATCACCGATTTTCGCCGACACTAGATCTTTACCTGACCCAAATATGGCCTCCCGCCTCCCGACCATTCCTCGTCTGGTCTTCACCATTTTCGAACCTCTCAGCCTGTGCGTTCCGGTTACCCTCATCCTAGCGACATGTCGTAGCTGACCTCAGATGTAGCCTTGCTGGATGGGCCGGGGCAACTCTAAACCCGGCCTGGTTCGTCACAGAGCAGATCTCTACCGGCCTTGTATCATCCGTAGACGACAACGCGAAGCTCGTGGCCCTCCAGCTTGGCAACACCTACGGGCTGGTGTTCCTCATTGCAATCGCTGTGCTATACACAACTAGCGAACTCAAGGTCGTGCGCAACTATCTGATCGCCTGTTGGCTCGCCGATATCTCCCACGTCTATGTGTGCTACCATGTATTGGGCTCGGCCAGGTTTGCGGACGTGGCAGGCTGGAATAGTATGACCTGGGGGAACGTGGGTGCGACAGTGAGCTCACCTATCTATCTAGCAGCTTGTGCGCTCTGTCGAGAGGATGGCTGATCAGGAACAGGCTACGCTCTTTTTGACGAGGACGGCATACTTTGCAGGCATTCTTGGACCAGACGCACCGGCGTCTCGAAACAAGGCTCAGTGACGGGTGTGGCATTGACCAAAACCGCGTCTTCGTCCAGCATTCTCATTCACACCCAGAAGTAGAAGCACTACTTTGCGGCCTGGCAAGTCGCGTTTCCACAGGTGTCTACTGCAAAGTCTCTAGACTACGTACTAGCGTCTGCCTTCCGTGTACACATGATGGTGTCGTTTCAACTGTTTTCATCGTAGGACATGGTCCATGAAGCTATCAGCGTACCAGATCCGGCACGTCCGTCTTTGACACACCACACAGCAGAGCCAGCTTGACTGGCAGGCTCGATGGCGAGTGCAGCTCATAAACACCTTTCTCATTGGAGACTTTCCCAAACAGTCATAGTCCCACATGCGACTTTCAAAAGATGCCCTAGCACAGGATCCAAGCTAATTGCCGCGACGGTAACACTCGTTTTGTGACGATCGTGGCATCCACCAATCCGCGACTCTTGACAAGGTCGCGAGACTTCCGTCATGCCTAGCACATGCCTAACGCATCATAATCATAATCCATTCTAATTGAGCGACGCTCGCGCGACACCACAGCCATAATATCGAACCTTTCGCAGAAGTCGCCTACACCCGTGCTGTGCGGCCATAGTTACCCGTGCTACCGACTTCCAAGCCCTTGTCCGTCGCCAGGCGGCCGATACTGCTGCCCGCCCGGCGAAGACGCAGGTAGCTCGACCGGCGGGTGCTCACTTCTGTCCGTGTTAGGCGCCTCCCAGATGGTGTTCTCGAACACAGGTGCCTCGGCCATCCTGTCGTGCTCGGGAATGGGCATCTCCAACCCCCGCTGTGAGACATACTGGAATCCGTCGAACGTGTGTGCAGTACCAGCTTCCACTTCCGTCGACGGCGTGCTCACAGTCATGGCCTCGGACCATGGCCTGCCTCCGTTGGTGCTTGACATTGGCGAGGGGTGGGAGTTCTGCACGCCTCCGCCAGTGTGCTTGTAGTCGACGTGGTCGCCGTCGGGTCTCACAGTGGGGTAAGGCTGGTTGTGCTGGGTTACTTCTGGCTGGTGCGGAATCGGTGGAAGGAGGCTTTGGGCTGGATTGGTGTTTTCTCTTTGCAAGCGGCTCCCACGCCGGCGCATGCGGCGTCGCCAATACATCCACAGCAGGCCACCGATAAAGAAAACGCCTAGGATCACACCGATGGCGATGCCTGCTTTAGCACCGGCGTCGAGGCCTGGTCGCGCAACGGTGGTTGCTGGTGACGTGGCAGAAGGCGTGGCTATTGCTGTGGCGGTCGATGATGGAGCCGGAGCTGGGCCTGGGGCGGGCACGTCGTCGTCGTCGTCATCATCGCTATCCTGCCTTATGATCCTCATGTGCCTGGTAGTGAGAGCTTGGGTGGTGTCTGTTAATAGTAATTGGAAGAGGAGTATGGCGGAATCCGCACGGCGTAATGCCATGTTCACGGCGGATCTGCTAGCAACAAGGGTGTCCAAAGAGCGAGATGTCGGAGAAGACCTCTTTTGTGGTCCCCACTATGTTCTACTTCCTGCCCGTGTTTGGAAAAGCGTCAACAAATCGAGTTATTCGTCCAAGGAGCTTTGAATGGTGGGTAGCAGAGATGAAAACAGTCCCTTGGCTCATCTCGCGAAAGAAGCTTCGACGTAGAAGGCGGCAGAAGCCGTGAAATCTGAGACTTATATGACAAGCCGGAAGCTATGCTGTCTATTTCCAGAATATATCTAGCTTGCCTTGGAGATGCTACGACCTGAGCTTCTTGGAGATATTGACTGGGTGCCAATTCGTCAGCCTAATATTGGGCAAGCAAATGGCACTGCTCCCAAGAGGGATGATCTCACTTGGCCGCTGAAGATGGCCTGACCGATGGCGTACTTGACCGTAGACCAAGAAAGTTAGTTTCTGGCTCAAGGGGGCTCATGGGGTGCTTCGTCGGGGCGCTCGACCGGGAGATGCCTCAGCAAGTGCTCGCTGTAAACACAGCCACTTGCTTCACGCGTAAAGAATTTGGTTCGAATCCTTTGATCTCAGTCATTGATAGTGCCATCATCAGAGGCAATCGCCACTCACAGTATGCGGTAACATTGAGGCCGTTGCAAATCCACCCTTGCTGTATACTCTTGGCTGCCCAGATGTTAGTCGTCGGCCACAGATCCGACCTATTGCATACAACCACGGTCCACTGCAGTCCAACACGCAAAAATGGAAACACCAACATGACAGACAATCTATCCACATGCCTGTCCTCGGAAGACGGATGCTCGGAGAGCCATCCAACTGAAGCATCGTACAAAAACACTCAGACGAGGCAATGGCCATGCTGGCGAACGTCCCTCGCAAGTTGACAATGCTGCAGGCCGGCAGGTAGTTCAGTTGATTACATCCTAGAAACAACCTGTACAAGGCAGATTAGGAGATGATGGACGTCGTTAGCAAATACTTCGAATAGAGTATGAATCCGCATATTGCGAGCACGTTGTAATCCGGGTACAAAGGCTGGGAGACTAGATTCTCGTCCAGTTTTCTTCCAGGGACTGCGTAAGACATTGGAACTTCGACAGTAGCTCAAGTACGCAGTAGAGTCTGTGAGTGGATGGCCTTCGAGGGATCTTATCCCCCGCACATACCAATAAAATAGTGTTAAGAGCTAAAGTCCGAATGTGCTTAAATCCGGCAAGTCCCGACGTCAGTGATGCGACGACTCGGGACCGACCCCAACATGAAACTACTGTACAAACCACCCGCACTTGTGAGGAGAAATAGTATCCTGCACTGAGAGGCAATTATCGAAGCTCGGAAAATCATTCGCACAGAGCTTCCACCAGACAGCTCATTGGGGACAACAACCCAAGTGGTGGCAATCTCACCACACGATCCAGCAAATCCCGAGTCCACCGCCACTTCCGCGATCCAATATCAACCTCAAATCAACATTCACTAGGTACTTATAGCTCACACAAGTCGTCCGTCATGAGTTACAGATACCCACACGCGGATGACTCGGATGAGAATGGATTTGGCCAGAGTTTACAAGCTTCACAAAACCCACCTGCAACTTCGCATTTGCAAGCCCCGGTTGCTGGGTCCGGTGACAGCGATGGTGGCGACGTCTTCGAGGACTCCGAGGCTCATAATCTGGAGATTACAGAGAACGACGATGATGAAGATGATAGCAACTACGAAGACTTTGACGACGAAGAGGACGAATATCACGGTTTGTTGCGCAGTCTCTCGCCGGCCGACTGGGGAATGTCCGATCGAGCTAATATAACCTCAGATGCTGAGCAAGGCCTCACTATAGAGATAGGGGACGATGAGGATGACGATGACGAAGAAGACGAGGAGGAGGAGGAAGACGACGAGGACGACCACGACGACAACGCGGATGGCGAAGCGCCTACAGCTCGCGTCATCACTCTGCAGGGACTGGGTCGTTTACTAGGTGTGTGACTTTTCCTTCCAACCTTAACAGTTGTTCCAAACGCAAAGGCTTAATAGCCCCTCGCAATTCCCAATCCTTGAAGTCTCACATTTGTGCTGCTGCAGCGAAACGCGCGTGTATTAACATTTCTAGGAGGCGGCGGCTTATCGCGAGTTCAACTCATGGCACTACTACGGAGTCGTCCTGGCGACCTGGCTGGGCTCTTCAACGATGTGGACGATGACGATGACTTTTATGGTCGTCGTCGGAGGAGACGCAACCCTCCTGATCCCAATCGTTTCCCCAAGATACCTAGCGATGAGGGCCGCGACCTAATGGATTCGGGTGCCTTTGGCTCAACAGACCGTAGGCTTCCCCGGAGGAAACATGTCGCCCGGCGCATCCTTGACCGCGAGCTTGGCATCGTGAGTCCTGGCATCAACCAGGATGCCGTGAAACAGAGCATGATTCCCTCGTCCGAGGCAGATATGCTCATCCACTACCGTGCGCCGGTGTACTGCGGGCAGTTCTCCCAGGACGGCAACTTCTTCTACGCCTGCGTCAAAGACTTCAAGGTTCGTATGTACGATACGTCGAATCCATACAACTGGCGCTACTACAAGACTGTCTCCTTCAATTGGGGCCAGTGGACGCTCACGGATGCCCATTTGTCTCCCGACAACAAATGGCTTGCCTACACCTCTCTTCAGTCCCACGTGGCCTTTGCGCCCACAGATCCGAATGATAAGGGCGATCCGTACCAGCTGGACCTGGGCGCCGCCCCACAGAATCCCACGGGCCAAAGAGTACGCCGGAATAACTTCGCCATCTGGTCTGTTCGATTCTCAGGCGATGGGCGCGAGCTCATTGCAGGAAACAATATCTGCTCCATCATCGTATATGATATCGAATCTCGCCAGGTGCTGCACAATATCCAAGGTCATGAAGACGATGTGAACGCCGTGGCTTTCGCGGACCCCAAGGACCCTCATATCATCTACTCGGGCTCCGACGACCAGGTCATCAAAGTGTGGGACCGGCGAAGCATGGGCGACGGGCGCGAAGCGGGCGCCTTCGTTGGGCACGTTGAGGGCTTAACATACATCGATAGCAAGGGTGACGGTCGATATATCCTGTCGAACGGCAAGGACCAGACCATGAAGCTGTGGGACCTGCGCATGGCTATGTCCACAGCGCGATACCAGGAGCTTAACCCGCGCCGTCACACGGGGCATACCGATTACGACTACCGCATGGAAGACTACGACCCGGATGACTGGTTTCCGCATCCGAACGACAACTCGGTGGTGACGTTCCGGGGCCACAAGGTTCAGGGCACGCTTATTCGATGCCACTTCTCACCAGCCGGGAGCACGGACTCGAGGTATGTCTACTCGGGTAGTCACGACGGCAAGGTGTATATTTGGAATATGGACGCGACGCTGGCTGGGACGATTGACGTGGGCTCGTCCACGCGCTTCACTGGCAGCCGGCCGGGAGGCATGCCGTGGAGGAGAGGTGTGCCGGATAGGTGGAATTGCTGTGTGCGTGAACCCTACTGGCATCCGAATGCGCCGATCCTGGCAGGTAAGAAACCCTCCTCAGAGTGTAGTCAAGGGCGAATATTGACAATTTTGGTGGCAGCTTCTTCCTGGGGTGGGTACGACATGTCATTCGGATCGGTATCGGTACATTCGTGGAACGAAAATACGGAGGACGATGCGGAGCCCCCGATGGGGCACAGGGTTAACGACCATTTGGCGGCCGAATGGCTTGGGGCATAAGACGAGAACACTGGATCGGAACCAAAGAAATCAGACTGAAGGCAACTTTGGGCTACCATCTTGTGATGTTTGTCTGCGTGCTCTGAGTGACTGTAGTACTGAAGTATCACTCCGCCCACGGTGTTGGTCCACGTGTAGGACCGCAACAAGTGGCCATGTCGAGAAGAGAAAAGAGCGCGGGTTTGCTGTTTGTTCCCCGCAGTATCACACCGCCTGTACTTCTGGTTTGGAATCTGCACTCGAAGACAAGAGCCGAATGCCGAATAGAAAGTACCCAAGATGGATCATTGATTGAAGCACAATACTGCACTGAGTGCCGCGAATGTTATCAACGTTGCTTCTGAAACAGAGAGAAGCAGACCAAACTGCAGGCTGTCAGAAGCCCAACAACGCTGCCGAAGAATAACGCCCGATGTATCAAAATGTCTTCACAAGAAGTGATCTTGCTGCCTTGGTACGTATATACTCGGTACTGCAGGGTCGTCGCTTACAACTCAGTCGCCCGTATAATTGAAAGCCACTTGTGGAGAAGCCACCTACGGGATAGTTGCTTGCAGGACAGTCGGATTTAGATCAGTCGCTCGCGGAATAGTTAACTCTGGAGTATTCGATCGTAGGATAATCATGAGTGACATAATTCCATGTGGCACGGTGGGATGTCTGTAAATAGTAGGTGTGGAGGTGTCCCCGATCGTCCATAAGGCCTAGACCCTGTCGGGAGCCCCTGCTGCATGGGTCCTCTACCCCGGACAAACAGGCACCAGGGTTTAATTGGCGGGCTAAGCTACCAAGCTCCAAGCTCCCAGTGCCGACTTCACGTCTTGTCCCCAAACGTCACATCTTCGTGTCTCGTCAGTGGTGTTCTGGTGTTGGGACCCCCATTTCTGTCTGAGCGCACCTTATATCCTAATCGCCTCAAGTTGAATGTACTGATTGAGCACTGCAGCTACATTCGACCCTGCAACATAACCTGAAGCCCCTCCTCGAGGCCACCACCAACACAACACACACCACCCCATTAGCCTTCAGAAGCCGTCCATCGACAAGAACACTACATTTTCAACCTCTACTGCAATCATAGCCCTACTTTGGATCCGACAACGAGTTGACAAGAGGAGGACGAGGGCCATACATAGTAGGGGCTGGCAGCTGGGAGAGCAACTAGGCCGCTACAACAATTAGCCTGCTGGACTGGACACAAGCTTCAAGATATTCATGTTGGACGAGCTGGCCTCCCTTGAACATTTGGACTGCAGTTCACCAGAATCGAATATTTGCAATCCGCTCGGCACGAATACTCGCACAGCAACTGACTAGTTGCAAATACTTGTACAGCAAACTAGTTGCGACAACACTCAGGCCTTGCCCTTCTTCCTCTCAATCTTCCTTCCTAATCGTCCTCCCTCTAATCATCTTCCTTCAACCACCCTTCTCACTTCTTCTACCAGTCTCGGGTCATTGGAGCTTCTTCAACATCAGACACGTGCTCACAAAGGTTCTTCTGCTTTTCAAATTCATCAAGGAGTCCAAGGAGGCGGGCGAGGTTGCAAGCATAGAGCTTCATCTCCAGAATCATTTCATGCAGGGGCCTACATGGTTTGGGCACTATTCATTGTCTGAACTTCCCAGTCTTGTTGAGGCATCTGAGAGATCAGGAGTGTACGTACTGCTCTGTTACCTTTGCCTTCCATCATGTTTCCCTTTCCACATGTTTCCGCTGGAGCTGTCCGGATTGTGGCAGTGGAGCAGGGCATTCATTGTCGTTATGAAGATTTTGTCAACAGGGCGGGTGCCACAGACACCCCGGACTTGCACTCCTGTATTCTAACCAGCAAGGCAGTCAATACACCTTGTCCAAAGCAATTCAGCTCAAAGACTTTTCTGACCAACAGGAAAGCCAACACAGCCTATTCCACTCAACACTACTCTGATTGACAAGATGGCTGAAGAGGACTACGAGATCGACGTCTACGGCGACGCTGAGGTTGGCCACGATCAGCAGGACGAGGACAACGGTCAGAGCGCCGAGGACTACACGAACAACGAGGAGCAGCAGGAACAACACCAGGACCTCCCTGAAGAGCACCGCGTTGAAGAGAACCACGAGATGCAGGAAGGCGACCGGAACGGCAACGACCCGCACAGCGACCACCAGCACGAGGACGATGCTACCACTTCCTCTGCCCATCAGCAGGGCATCAAGCGCAAGCAAGACGAGGACTTGCCCGTTGACAACAATGCCACCAACGCCATTCAGCTGTCAGATCTGCAGTGGTTCAACACCGAGGCAGAGATCCGCGCCTGGGCCCTGGCTGGCGGCTGCGAGGATGAGCTGAAGGAGATTACATTTAGCGAACATAAGGTGAACGGCAAATCCAAAGGGTAAGTGTCTGATAACACTACAACTTCTGCAAGTCCGGCCTGGCCCACGCAAACTGACAAACAGTACAACTCAACAGCCAGGTCTACGTCGAGTTCGAGACCCCTCAGGCCGCCAGCGCTTTCAAGCGCCACTTCGAAAACATGTCGGCCCAAAGCGAGGGTCAACTGCGCAGAGCCAGCGTCGTCTACTTCTCGGGCCAGAATCCGTTCAAGACCCTGCCCAAGGACGCCCCCCAGCGGCAGATTCGCGACAACCTCGGCCGCGGCGCCCCTGCCTCCGGCGCCAACTACCAGAATACCTCCTCTGGCCCCGTGAACAATTACCAGAGCCAGAGTGGCGGTGTCATGGGATCCAACACAGGCGGCGGATACCAGGGAAATAACTACCGTGGTAATCGCGGCGGCTTTCGTGGCGGATTCCGCGGCGGTGGCTACAACAATAGCCAAGGCTATGGTAACAACAACATGGCCAGCTACAACAGTAATATGGGCGGTGGTTACAACGCCATGGGCGGTGGCAGCTTCAATCGTGGCGGCATGGGCGGTGGCTTCAACCGTGGTGGCGGCGCTCCCATGCGCGGTCGCGGTGGTATGGGCATGGCCATGGGCATGGGTGGTGGCGCACCCATGATGGGCGGCGGAATGGGTATGGGTGGAATGATGCCCAATATGAACATGATGGGTGGTGGCATGGGCGGCGGGATGGGTATGGGTAAGTTTTCCACTCTATGCGCTTTCGCATGGTCAAGATTGAAAGTTTTGGCTTGCGCTTGTCCCATCCCCTTCACTCTCTGCACCTAATGCCGCGAAGTTTTTGCTTCATTATCCCTATCACCGCACCCCCTACAACCCAGACTTAAGACTTTGGCCGGCCCTATCGGAAGTATGCTGACCGTAGGTTCCCTTGCACACAGGCTTCCCCAACATGGGCGGTCAATTCAACCCAGGCTTCTTCGGCGGCAACCAGGGCGGCGGCGGCAACTTCGGCAACAACCAAGGTGGCGGCGGCGGCAACTTTGGCAACGACTGGAGCGGAAATCCTCATGGCGCAAAGAGACCCCGTGGCGAGTAGCCTCGAGGCGTTGCCCTGGGACGACAAAAAATCATCAATGACTACCACACCTCACACACGCAGTGAGTGATCGACAGCTGAATTTCTCATGGAGTTTGCGGTGTTCGGAAGGGCACACTTGAAAAGGTGTCTGGTCTGCTTTTCTCGGGTCGTCTCCTTCCGCTTGGCTCGTCGGACCCATCGGCGTCTTACATAGGAAGGCACATCAGGCAGGCACAGCAGGCAGGCACACAGGCTATGGGAACCGGAACTGGACATGGAAATGGAAGAAACCATTATTTGCAACCTTGTTTGGTCACTGTTGGTGTTTGGTGAAGTGGTGTCCGAGACTCATGTTGTTGATCTTGTGTGCATGTGGATAACATTCGTCAAAGAATGCCTTGATTTCGGCACTGGGTTTTTGGATAGATCAGACTTGGTGTTGAGTAGTTTGGAGCGGGCACAGTCGACCATGATAGACGGTTATATTCGAGCTGGCTCAGCAGTCACAGGTATGGAGTTTCGAGAGTCGGCCTCAGGCGGTCTTGGACAGCGAAAACCGGTGCCGGTGGATGTTGAGGGCGTAAAATCCTCCACCTGACGCTAATAGCTGGCTTTCTCCTTGGGAGGAGGAAGCCCTTATTGACAGCATCCAGCAGGATGACTTCAAACCGGCTCAAGCAGAGCCAGTACTAGGACTGGTCATTAGAACAATTTGCGAATGTACCAAGCATTGGAGATGGATACCACGGACGAAGAAACCGGACGACGCTTGAGAAGGACACCAGATTATTCTCACGCCAAGCTGCCAACCCACAAGTTACAGATATGCGGCCCTGGTACTTGGGCATCTGCCAAGGACGCGCAGTAGCACAGCACAGCATGGCCCGACCCGCCAGAACCACGAATTGAATACATGTAAAGCAGACATAATTTATATTTTTGGTAAGTAGTCTGGTGCCTATGCTATGTACTACAGAGACAGGTTTTTGAGGACAATGGCATGCTGATACCATGTACTATTGTACACCTGGGCATGGCGTGCAGGGATGTCGGGCAAGGAAAAGGAACTTCCAGGAGAAGCCGCTGAGTTTACACAGTACACAGTACATACTACCTAGGTAGTGGGACGGGGATCCGAGAGCGCGGAGGCGGGACTGCAGGACCGCAACGGCAGATCTGCCGTTGATGAACCGTGAACTGGGACGTTGAAGTCGGTGTCAGACTGTCAGTACCCGGGTACGAGTGCACAGTAAATGAGACGAGGCGGCAAGTCGATGGATCTGGATGTGTAAGCCGGGCTGCCTGGCAGGCGACAAATAGGATGTGATAGTTAAGTTAAATGATGCACGGATGTTTTGCGTATGCAATTTGATGGGCGTTGATAAAGGGAAGGCAAGGCAACCTTGGAAGTCCTGAAATCCTGAAGGCCTCCGCTCACTTCCACTTCTACTTCCACTTCCACCTGCCCAAATGCCCGATGCCCGATGCCCGCCCGCTTGTTTTCAGCCGGCCTCTCATCCCTAACTACAGTACTGTACAGGCGTACATAGCAGAGACCTGAGACCTCATCGTCCCACCGGCCAAGTCACAAGCGAGAACGAGAAGCTTCAATCCGACGCTTGGACTAGTCCCTCTTCGTCCTCGCGTAACAGTACGCAATTGCAATTGCAATTGCAGAACCCCTGACCACTTTCGCGTTTCCCTCCCCAACCAACACACCACCACCTGGGCACCATTGTAGCGCAGCGCAGCACCGCACCGCACCGTATGCTTGCGCCAGCCACCACCGCCCTCTCTTCCAATCGCTCCGACACAAGGACGTCAGCACGCCACTCGCCACACCACTCGGCACTCCCACACCATCATGCCGTCCATCACAAAGCCTAACGGCTCAAAGTTCCAGCTGCCCGCCCTCGACCTCAAGTTCGGCTCCCTGACAGAAGGCACAAACATCCCACCGCCGCTACCTTCTCCTGTACAAGAGGACGCCCCCGCCGACGCCCAAGCAAACACTGTCGATGGTCTCGTCAAGTCTGCCGCCACTAACAATGGCACTCAGACCACCCCCGAGGTCGAAAGGAATGGCCTGAAGAGCCCTACTGACCGGCCTCCACCTGGTTCGCCCCTCTTTTCCAAAGGTCCGCCCACCATCCACCCTTTGGTCTGCCATCAATCTTTGTATGCTAATACTCGCCCCTCTACAGCAGATTCCATGTTTCCCAGGCCCGTCAGTCAGAGTAATGCCAGCATTGCCACCGATGGCCATCCCAAACGCGCCTCAGCATGGTTTCGCCGCCTGCGAGGCTCAGATGGTTTCGAATCGAAACGCTCCAGCAAGATCTTTCCCTCTTCGGAAAATACAAGACCTCTAAGCGTTCAGGCCCCCAAACCCTCCGGCCCCCCACCGCCTACAATCCCCGAGTTCAAGAGCCTCGGCTCCAAGGTCGATTTCGGTGACGATGGTGGCAGCCTGGGCTCAGACATGTTCAAGGACATCAAGTAGCCCCGTGGCATGATCACGGTAGACTGATGGACATCTTGGAAAACTATCCCGTCCGGTGCATCTACTGGACCTCTCTTAGGACCCTGCCTTCTGGACTCGGGACCCATACTTGTTTTCAAACAAGGACCGAACGCCCACCATCACTTCATGACAGTGTTGCGTCCAGCGCGTTCCTGCCCGCATCGCCGAGTGCATTACGTCAAGCCAGGAGAAAAGACTGTTACCCTGGTTCGAGATACCCCAGCTCGCTTTACACGGGCTGATTCCAAAAACTTTACGACAAGCGTTTTTAATTCTCTACGCACCTTTAACTCTACGTCCAACCTATTTTCCACTTCTTCAACAAACAACAACCGATTTCGTTCTCCTTTTCGATACCACTTTCCATATCTTGCTGGACCGACAGAAACTTGCGGAGGATCAAGAGTCATCAAGCTGTCTCTCCTGCAGCTTCACTTCTCGACGATTCCTCTTTCGATACCTCAGCACTGGAGTGGGAGCAGGAGAAAGGCTCTGCTCCGGTCGCCAATTGTACATAATACTCCTTCGCTACGTTCAGGGTGCGT
Source organism: Plenodomus libanotidis (assembly GCA_022609195.1). NCBI lineage: Eukaryota > Fungi > Ascomycota > Dothideomycetes > Pleosporales > Leptosphaeriaceae > Plenodomus > Plenodomus libanotidis. Next base: position 63,606 of record JAGKQA010000121.1, on the reverse strand, counting down.
CCTTCGCGAAGATGGGGCCCACGGAGCCTTTGCAACTTTGCAAGAGGATGGAAGGTCATTCTATAAGTTCTATATGAGGGACAGGTTGGCTTCGCGTCTCTCCGGGTACCTTACGGAGGGTTACACAATAGGATGAGGAGTCACCCTTACAACGCAGTCAGACACATTCCCGACTTATACTAATGGACTACGCTTCGCTCCACGGAGCGAAGCATTTGAATCCTTCTGAAAATATTGACAGGATACGCGCATCGTGTGTATTCTATATACCTTTGTGCTCATGCTATCATGCTGTTTTCGCGTTTTCGCTGAGGCTTCCTTGCCACGTCGGTACTAGTGGTCACCTTACACTCATGCATTGGATTTGCTGCCGGGGTGTGAGGTTGCCCCTGGTGCCTTGCATAACTTACCTCAAGCTGTTGACTGTTATCTATACCTATCTTTGACCGTAATAAGGACGTTCGGTACGAGAAGGTCGAACGCACACATGAGGTCGACTCAAAGCACAATTACGTGCAATGCTGATAATGAAGCAGTAATTCATTCTATTCAGTCTTGATTACATTTTCCTCCCCATTTTAACCTGCCTTTCTCAGCGTCGTAATCACCTTCATTTTCCAATTCTATCATCTGGCGCACAATACTTCACTTCCGCAAGTGCGCAATTTTGCTTCCAGGAGACACATAAGACGCACTGAAATTCGCTTGCTCTGACTGAGAGCCGTCGCTTGCATCCTCAAACCTAGAACGAACGAGAAGCGGTATCTTCGTCGTCCGATGCAGCGCAAGACGATCTTGACGCTCCTTCGTCGCATCAGTACACTCTCGACGAAATCTTCGGTCAAGACTACATGCAGCAACATCAACCATCGCCACCTAAACAAAGAGATGAAGTCTTGCCATTTGCCTCCTCACCTTGCCTTGACAGACCACACCGCGCAGAGCCACAAACGACAGCTGGCCGTCAACTGAAAATGCCAGCCTCTCCCTATCTCGTCACAGGTCTCGAACTACTCGTTCAGCACGTCACATAGCTGGCAGCCCATCACGAAGCAGAAACCCAGAGATGTAGGAAAGGAGCATATCACCATCAGCTCGTCGACATGGCTACGAATGTCGTTCATGGCTGTTGGATCTTGGATTGTATGTTGGTATCTTCTCATTCCAGTCTGACGCCTTCAGTCGCTGGGCCTACTGAACCTTTCCCTCAATATTTTGAAGGCTTGGAAGATCCTGAATCCATTACAGACTTAGCAGATGGTATGAACATTCCACCATCCGCCATGCCAAATAAGACCAAGTTATAAGAACGTCGTAAGCCACCATCAGAAGACTGTCGTGAAGCCCGTTGTCCCCAATGCCCGGCCCCCTACTCCAGAAACGCCACGGCAATCCAGAGCCGCTTCCTCATCCAAATGCCGCCCCGCCCTTGGATATCACCAGGTAGTCCACATGAATTCATATAAGCGCCACGGAGGATACTCCCTCCTCTCCGCCACAGCGACCGTCAAGCTTCGACGCGCTCACGTGTCTGAGAACGCATCCTCGCGTCTTCAAGAGCGCACCTGCCATTCCCCATCAGTATTCCTCTTCGACGGATCCATAGCCCCATCATTATCATGCCCCAGATTAAGCAACAGCTCCATCACAATCTGCGTTCCCGGCACCTCGGGGTGCGTCATGCAGATCTTGACCGTCCCCTTCGAGTCTTGTGCCAGGCCCCCATTCACAGCCCCCGCGCCGGGCCCGCCACCGCCCGTAGGCCCGCGCACGCCGGCGTCCAAGCAGCGCACGTCGCGGCCCGCAATTATTTGCTTCAGCCGGCCGTTCTCAGCATTGCGCACCTCGACGTAGTCCTCGTTGAACAGCACCAGATACTGCCCGTACATAGTCGCGCCGCGCGCCTTCTTCTGCTTGCCTGAGTACTCCATGATGAGCGTGCGCGAGACCTCACCGTGCTTGTCAACGTAGACGGCGCAGTCCTCGTACGCGAGGATGAACTCTTGCTCATTGAGCTTGAACATGCCCAATGGTTTCTGGTCGCGCACGCGGTTCGCGATGTTGGCGATCGTCGGCTGGTTGAGGCCGCTGGGCACCGACATGGTTTGTTTCTTGTCGAGCGTCAGCAGCTCGAAGCCCTTTTGCGTCGCGATGGCGATGTAGGTCTGGAAGATGTTGAGTGAATAGCATTCCGTGGGTAGATAGAACTCGTCGAAGTCGCGGAAGGACTCCGTTGCGCCGTTGCCGCCTCTTCGTCCGCCGAAGATGCGTGGGCGTCGCTCGGATGACCGCTGAAAGACCGGCTCCAGGACTTTGAAGGTTGTGTGCATGCCCTCTTTGCGCTTGTAGAAAATTAGCGTCCGCTCCTTCATGCGAGCGCTGGCAAAGAAAGTCACGTCCTTGGCGAGGCGCTGCGGTGCCTTGCGAACACTGTCATGAGTCGGAGCCGGAAAGCTAGAGGTTGGTGCAATCGTCTCGAGTGGATATGCAATGAGGGACCTGTCTGCGGTGACAAGACAGATCGAGAACTCTTCCAGCACGGCAATCTGAGTCACCCTCGAAAGTTGAACAGACTGAAGATGGTCAGCTATCGTCGAACAGAGACAAGAAACTGAGAACTTACCCTTGTCCAACCGCGCGGGTTCGATGCCTCAGAGATAAAGACACCATAGTCGGTTCCGATGGCAATCAACGACTTGCCAAAAGCCGTGAAAGACGTGGCACAGTTCACCTGAGCTCTGCACACTGCCGGCGGCCCCCTACCCACACCGTAGATTTTCTCAATCTCGCGCATGGAACGGTCCAAGGGCGTTCCCTTGATAGGCACGCCAGGCGCCTTTCCGATCGCAGACACCGAGTCGTATTGAAACGCGCCGTCGGCCAAAACACGTAGCCTGAAAGGTTCCGCATTCTGTGCATGAAGCGCCCGCGCATGCTGCGTCTTTGCTTCGATGATCTTGCTGCACCACGTCTCACGGTCTTGTTGAGAGGCGGCGTAGAGCGTGTATACTTCATGGCCGAGATGCTTGACTCTGAACGGGAAGAGCACCTCACCGGTACTGCCCACAGTGTTGATTCGCGTGATACTATTTAAAGACGCAAGCGAGCCGCCTGTGTCTGTATGCGTAACACCAGGACGGTCACCGTTGCTGACCACTTTGTTCAAAGCAATGGAAGAGCTGTTTGCCATGGCGGTTCTAGTGGGAAGTGCCGTCAAACCTTTCTGTTTCATGACGGGCTCGTCGCGCATGCTTTCCAGGAACAGCAAAGGCATGGGAATTGGCTGTAACAGGTCAGTATTTGCAATGGGCTGCAGGTGAGCTGCATGGTACGAACCTCTTTAGAAACGTCATATTTTTTGTCCTTGCCGTTCGATGGATACTCCTTTGCCAAGATGAAATAGTGGTCAAATAGCAAAGCATGGGTCTCGACCCAGCGCACACCCTTAGAGCCCATTCTGGTCAGATCACCGCGGTGATTCAACTGTCTTCCCAGGTGATCCAGATTCAGGACTGATTGGAAGCCAGGTCTCAGGACCAGCGCGGACTGTAAGATGTGAAGGTCGACCTTACTCTTACTACGAGCGACTGCTTCATCACACTTGTGGGTCACGGCCCTAATCTCTTCTAGAGCCTTTTCGCCGTTAGTCTTCTCTTCGCTTCCTTCCACCATCTTCTTCAAGCTAGCTTCGAGAAGCAGACTGTACCGCTGCAATCGCGTGATGGGCGCCTTCAGGAAAGTGTCCCATCCCAGTCGCGCGGATCGCTTATGGCGTTGAACATGCTCCAGGAATTGAGCAAACAGAACATTGCGCGACGCTTCTTTGCGAATTGCCAGCTGAGCCAGGGGGAAAGCAGCACAGAACTCCATGTATGGCAGCTCTGCCTTACGGATCCAGTCTCGAAGGATGTCTGAAAACCCAACAATCCACGGGCCTTGCTCATTTTGTCGGTACTTTAGCTGAGCCAACAAATACTCCTTATTGACTTGATGGACCGCATCGATTTTGCCAAAGACTTTGTCGACGAACCCATTGATCCTTGCCGGTGGAATGATTGGCGGCACCCATGCCTTGAGCTGATCTCTGTAGAGGACGCGGACTACATCCAATTGACCCATGTAGTCCTCCTCGCCAGTCACAATCTCGTGGAGGATGTGCTGTCGATCGACTTCCTTCCTAGGCCTGCTGTCCATCGTAGCCGCGTCAAGCTTGTGAAATATATTCCAGGTTGCATGATCTGTGGATTCCTCCGTGAGTAGTTCGTCTATGTTGGCCTTCTTGAGAGTCCTTGTGCAGTGGTACGAGTAACACCTGCCACCAATCTCGGTTTCATGCACTTTAGGCGCGTAGCAACCATGACCGCTGAGCTGCCAAAGCACACCGGATACTGAACCTTGACCGAATTTGGCCCATTCTTCGTCCTCGACGAGGATACCGGCCTCGTATAATCGATCCACTACCATAAGTCCCAGCCCCTCTGCGTCGGCAATGTTCATGGTCGGCACTTTCGTGGTAAAGAGCTTGGTGAGACCTTCCTCGATGGTCTTGCGCTTCAAGTCAGGCTCGCCTTCCGCCATCTCTCGGAGCCACACTGCAAGGCTGCTCAAGGCCCATGGCGATACGCAACGCTTACAGTCTGCGGAACTCAGCTTTTCAGGGAGAAACTTCTTCTTGCGCCCGGTCGGTAGTGTTGGCAGATCATATGCCATCGGAGATGCAGTGCCGGTCTCGTAACCCTCGAAAGGAGTCCCCAACTGCGAGCCTTCCTGTTGTTGCTGATGGTGCCTCAGAGCTCTCTTGCGCTCTTCTGCAGCATCTGTCCTCGACCTTCCAGGAAGCTGGACTGCAGGTGTATTGGTGTGGCTTGACAGCGAAATCGACCTCTCCACCTGTTGCTGAGCTGTCAATGGTGGCTGATTGGGATCAAATCCCTCACGGTGTACCCTCGAGTCCGCACTGAGCGAGTAGCTGTGTTGGAAAGGTGCGCGGTTCGGCGACTGCACAGATAGCAACGAGCTTGAGTCGGACCCCGGAGGAAGGGCGGGTAGCGGACGATTTGACAGCCCTGGGTGGAAGAAGAGATCGGGAAGGTCCTCCTTGACTGGCGAATCACTTCCGCTTGCTCGATCATCGCCCTCATCAAAGCTGCGGCGGTGCGCAGTTGGAGCCTGTAGCCCGCCGGTGTCGCCATAGTCCACATTCACCGGCAGCCCGTAGTAACCCCCTTCGTCGCTATCATCATCAGGATAAGGAGGGTTCTGGTCCATGGGAGGCGCCGGTAATGGTCTATCGCGAGACTGCTGAAGCGAGGTCGACCTGCCCGGCGGGGAGGCTGCATTATTGTCGTAAGATAGGGTTGGGACATAGCTGCCACCAATGGCTCCTAGATCTACCCCAATGCCGAGCCCTTCGCTGTCACTGGCACTCTGCTGCTCTTCCGGAGGAGCGGGCAAGGTCGGCGCCGCTTGTTGAAAACCAGGAGAAAAGAATGCACCCGGTCCATGGAACGACAACTCGTCTCTGCGCATCATCTCTGCACCTAATTTACCCTCTTCATCGCTTTCGTCATCTTCGTCGGCCAGGAATGTGCCATCGGTGGTACGGCTGTGCATTGTTGAGGCGTTCGATGTATAGCGACTAACTCCACTTCGAAGGGTACTTTGAGCCGTTGATGCTATAGAGTCGTAGCGGCGTAATGTCTCCAGCTCGTCACCAGACAGATTTCCATTAATGGGCGCCGGCCGTGAGCCCGAGCCAGGTCCCCCCAGATCGGCGAAGATTCCTTCCATGAGATCGTCTTGCGCAACCTGTTCTGCCGAGATGTATTCCAGCATGTTCGGGTCTCCCGGCGTGGGTGTCTCTGGCGGTCGATTCGGCAGCGGAGCATGCGTTGGGTGTCTTGCTATGCCTGGAGTGGAGAACTCGGAATGATATACAGGAGGCGACGGGCTTGGGTCGGCGCGTATTGTACTACTAGAGAATGCGGCATTAGGATCTGACGAGGAATAATTTGGGCCCACTGGAATCTGGAAGGTGGCTCCGTGGTGGGATGCGTTTCCGTTGGAGTGATGCTGGTGCTGGTGCTGACCGCTGCTCCAGGTGGTCTCGAACGATGCAGAGTGCGTGGGAGGTGACTGGTATTGGGGGCTCGGCAAGCTGGAAGCATACTGCGAATTGCCCGCCGATCCATGCGTATGCTGTGACACGCCGTCCTGGCCGTAGTTCGGACTGTACGGAGGGTTGACAGGCTGGGAATACGACCCGGCTGACGATTGATGTGCGCCGGGAGAGCCGTAGGCATGTCCGTACGTATTGTAAGGTCGTTGTTGGGCCGGTGTCACGCCCGCGTAGGCCGATGGGTCGTATGTAGGAGGGGCATAGCCGGAAGGCTGAGGTGTGTAGCTGTTCGGTATGGGTGCGGCGGGGGAGGCGTACCTCGCAGCAGGATGGTAGGGCAGCGAGGAAGAACCGGGTCTTGCAAAGTCTTGCGGGTTATATGCCGAGGGCGATATGGACGTCTGATGGGGGTAGTTGTGCGAATAGACGGACTGAGGACCAGTGGGGCTCCCGCCGAAGTCGTCTGGATGCCGCGACATGTCGGGACTGTGATGTAGATTGGCGTGGTTCGAATCATCGCCCTCGTTGAAGCTCGACCGACGGGGCGGGTAGGGGCTCTGACCTCGACCGGCAACGGGGTACTGCACCGGAGGTAGATGGCCATACCGCGGGTTCCCTCGAAAGGACATGTTGGCGGTAATTGGGTGTGGTGACAAGCGGTGGGGAATTAAAGGCGTCTCCACAGCTTTTATTCTGTTCGATATGCGCTGGGAGGTGGTAGGTGGTAGGTAGAAGGTGGTGTTGGAGTTGACGTCAATGTGGGCCGCGATGTAGTCAAGATGTGCGACGCGCGCAGGCAAACACGGCGCAAGAGGCAAGTAGAGGCGAAGGGTCAAAGCGAGGAATGATGCGCTTATGCGGTTGCTGTCGAAGGTTGAGTTGCAGAGCAGGCACAGAGGGCTCGAAAAGGTCGGATGTGGTGTAAGGTCTGGGTGTCGGGCGCGGCCTCCACCACCTGGGCACACGGGGTCGAGGCTTGGAAATGCCAAGCACAACGACACCCAAGTCGGTCTTGATCGCGAAAATAAGGGCCAGGCGATGCGACGCACACAGCAGATGGTAGCTACTCTGCTACTATGCTGCTGCAGGCCAGTGGTCGCTGTTCGCTGTGTTATCAAGCACTATCAGTATGGAGATGGGTGTGTTGGCGTGAGCGTGGGCCTTTTTTGCCTTTCGGTCGATTTAAGATGGGGATTGGTGTGGCTATGGCGTTTGTGAGCACTGAGCTTCTGACTGACTGACTCTTATGGCGGACTTTCAGCTGTGGGTCACAGGTGTCGAGACAAGGGCTCGGAACTGGAAACCGGGGGCGTAGTGAGTGTGAAAGGCGATGGCGGCGGAGATTGTTGCTTGTTGCGTGGTCGTGTCTTACCTTGCGACATGCCCTGCTACTGTAGTAGCCTGCCAGCCTGCGCAGAACTCAAGCAAAGATAACGAGCGGCTTGAGTGATGATCGCCGTCAAGTTTCAACAGGGAGGAAAGCTGAAGTCAAGGAGTGGAATGGAGGCACAGGCCTTGCAAGACAAGATTGATCAAGATTGCGCGTTGCATTCCCCACGGCTTGGGACGAACGCGGGCGTTGACTCTAGGCACACCTTGGTCTAGTGCGCGCAGGCGCGCTCTACTTACCTACCATGATCTACTGGTAAGTACCTACTTAGTAGTCCCAAGCACTCGGTAATGAGGATCTGAGACGCTATTTTGATTTCCACATTACTCAAATTGTACTATTACGGTAGATGCAATTTGCTTTGGGCCTTGCTTCAACGAGCCTGGACCTTTCGCAGTCGTCTGCGGCACCAAGACAAGCGTTGAGTTCTTGAACGCAGGCCAAATCCGATACCACAATAACCAAGCATGACAACGACGGGGCATATTTGCTGTGGTACAGTCACTACAATGGTCATCTGGTATAGATATACGTTACTCCAGTAGGTGAAGTGACCTTCAGACTGGCCTCACCGGTTGTCCTACACAGTATGTACCCAGATTCGCATCGGATTCACCACAGGCTTAGTACTTCAGCCTGGATACCGCTTCTCAGCAACATATTAGATACTATGTATGTATATCCAAGACATCCAAGACACCGGCTTCGTAATTCAGTACGCTGTCGACGATACTGCTTAACCAAGCTCGGGGTCCAGGTCACTCAAGCCAATACTGAGCTTGTGAGGCTGAGCTGGGCCGTCGCCTGCTTGCTCAGCCATTGTGCAACTAGCGCATGCACGCCTGACAGGACCGGCCAGCTGCGTGAGACTGCATCGCCTCCCGTCCATGAGCCGTACCAATGCAAATCATAGGGTGAATCAGAAAGAACGCGATGGGGAAATGCCCGCACGTTCTTACTGTGAACCAGTGAGCTTGCCTATAAAACACAAACCCACACCGTTCGTACCCAAGGGAAGCCTACTAAGTAGATAGGTAGCGAGATCGGCGTGATGAGTATCTGTACCTGGCCAGGCCGGCGTTCGGCGGTCGATGCCTCCGTACCTACTACCCATGCTTGTACCTAAGCCTGTGGGGTCCGTGCCGTCAACGCCCAGCGGCAAGGTACCGGACCTCCAGGAAATATGCACCGGAACAGACTCTCTCGACCCGTGGTTCGGTGTCATTGTCCTGCACAAGGAAAGACAGTGAAAGACAATGAAAGCAACAATGCAATGGTGTGTTTTGCTTGGTGGTCGTTACGGCTGCAAGGAAACAGTTGACAACAAGATACAGTACTCACCATACTGGAGGCGACTGTGCAGACTTAGAGTTTGATTAATAAGCTGAGCCCAACAATGATAGAGAGTGGATGTATCATCGAGCGGGGCTTCAACATGACGAAAGTTCGAGGGGGAGCTTGCTAACATCGGAGCCGTTGACGCTGCCGTAGCGTAACAGTGGGTGGACCACTGACCTCGGAGTCCTCGCGTCTACGTAAACTCCAGAATCCCCCCTCAATTCTCTACTTTCCACATACAAAGTATCTGTCTCTTTGCACAACTTAAACACTCAACAGCCCCTACAAGTGTCAATTGCAATAACAAACCAGCCAAAATGGTCAAAGCAGGTAAGCTAGCTTCAGCCCTATGTACCCCGCCATCTGTCAAGTCTGCGCATGCCCAAAGGAGGGGTTAGTCCAACTCATGGAGAGGTTATTCCATGCCATCCGGAGCACCTTGATGACCCTTAGGAACCATCAGAAGCCTCTAAACAGCCTATCAGCTTGGCTCTTGCCATCATCTGCAACTGGATTATGTTACAGATCTGGCAATTGCACTTCCTAGCACATACCCGTCTGACTCGGCCCACCAAGTACAATGTGATGGTACCACTACTTCATCAGCTGGCTAACATCTGGTTATCGATGGCTTCTAGTTTGCGTCGTCCGTGGTGACACCAAGATCGCCGGTACTGTCACCTTTGAGCAAGCCACCGAGTCCGACCCCACCACTGTGAGCTGGGACATCACCGGCCACGATCCCAGTGCCCAGCGTGGCATGCACATCCACACCTTTGGTGATAACACCAACGGCTGCACGTCTGCTGGTCCTCACTTCAACCCTCACAACAAGACCCACGGTGCTCCCAGCGATGAGACTCGTCACGTTGGCGACCTGGGAAACATTGAGACCGATGCCCAGGGCAACTCCAAGGGCTCTACCCAGGACAAGCTGATCAAGCTGATTGGCCCGGAGTCCGTGATTGGCGTACGTTAATACCCTTCTTCAGCCTTGATATGCTGTGGCTAATTCATCTACAGCGCACCATCGTTGTGCACTCTGGCACTGATGATCTCGGCAAGGGTGGCAACGAGGAGTCTCTCAAGACTGGCAACGCTGGCACTCGCCCTGCCTGCGGTGTCATTGGCATCTCTACCTAAATCCACTTGGGAAAGATGTTTCCCACAGCCATCAAAATGGGATTTTAGACTTGGTGCTGCTGAAATTGGTTGTTGACACGTTGCGTTGGATGCTAAGCACCAAAATAGGTAGTACAAAACTAAAAAAGCTTTCCTTCCAGTTACTCCCTGTGCCAGAACTCAAGTAATGATTGATGCGCTTCTTGAAACTTGGCAATTACAAGCTATGATTTGCATATCTTGCCGCAAACAGTAAGAACCATAGCAGTCCGGCGCTTTAATGATGTGATGCTTTGCCAGCATGTAATAAAACCGAGACCTCGGACTCTGATGGACAGTGAAACATGCAATGCGGAGATTTCCTTGATTTGCATAGACAGCATCAGTCTCTTTCCAGAAACTCTAGGAACAATTCTTCTTCAGCAGACGGTAGGCATAAGCAGCTCTCAATCCAGCTAGAGCTGAAGAGCTCCAGCTTCAACCAGGCCCCTCCCCTGTCCAAGCTCCTGCCCTTTACACAATCCTGACAATCCAGAAGCTCCTGACCCGCTAAAAGTGGAACCCTGGACCCTTGGACATCTGGCCACAGCGGAAGGCAGGCACGATGCTGCTGCTGCACACGACCACCACTCGCAGGCGGCGACGACCTCTTCAACTTCCTTTCCCAACGACACCACAATTTCTACTCCTACCAACAACAACCTCTTCTCCACATCTTCTGTCTGTCATTCGGTTAGCAGATCAGCAAGCCTCCTCTTTCAACTCTCAAAAGTCAGTACATACCTCCCAACTACCAGTATGTCACTCATCACAAGCTCCAAGCAACAAGTCACAAGCACATCCACAAGCAATCACCATACAAACAGCTTCCTTCCCCTGATGTTACACACATCTCTCCCCATCACATGAGTTTCAGGGCTGGTCTCCTTCTCACAACCAGTCTCTATACAAGTGGCAATGGCTTCCAGCTTGTTCCATGCCCTCTGCTGGGCTACTCAATGACGTGCGCAGTGGGCAACATACACATTCCTTCAGATACCCCCTCCTGCCGAGGCTTGTCCCTCCCAAAGCCTAACAGCTATGTTCTTCAAAGTCACCTGCAATGGGACTACCTTATATCTATGGCACTGCATGTTCACCCTATCCAACCCATGTCTTCAAATTGCTGTTAGTTACATGTGAATTTGAGACTCGAGACCAGCTCGAAGCTCTGGCATCAGGTCCAGACATCCTGAGAGCTCGTTGCCAGAATCTTACACCCGTCATTTACCCTCTTCTTCTACACCCATGAATGGGCTCTTCCTAATCTAACTTTCCAAGTGGAGCTCCCTGTTTCCTCAACCTCATAGCATTATATAAATTCATGCTAGCAGTAACTCCGAGTCTGTTGCGAGGTGCAAATGCTTCTCAATCAGATTTCAATAAAACATACGCTAACACCCACATAGACTTGCTACTAAGCTGGGTTGAAGTTTCAGCCTCTGTATCTTTCTCTGATCAGGTCGCTCGTAACGTCTACCGCCATGGCTGCCCCTACTTCTGGCTTCGGCAAGGTCAAGTCTGTCCTCAGCGGCGACACCTTGGTCCTGGCCAATCCCAACAATCCGGCTCTCGAGCGTACCTTCTCACTCGCCTACGTCAGCGCGCCACGTTTGAGCAAGGACGGCGACGAAGCATTCGCTTTTCAGTCCCGCGAATTCTTGAGGGCTCTCACGGTTGGCAAGACTGTCAAATTCAAGGTTCACTACACTGTGCCAACCTCTCAACGTGAGTACGGAACCGCAGAACTGGCCGACGGAACTCAATTGCCCGACGAGCTGGCCAAGGCTGGTTGGGTCAAGGTTCGTGAAGATGCTGGAAAGAAGGAGGACGACGAGGACATCCTTCAGCGCATCGATGCCCTTCGCGAGCTTGAGTCCAAGGCCAAGACAAACAGTGATGGACTCTGGGCTGGTACTGGTGGTGTGATCGAGGTGCAGAACGACCTGGGACACCCGCAATTCATGGAGCAGTGGAAGGGAAAGACGGTTGATGGAGTGGTCGAGCGTGTGCTGAGTGGCGACCGTCTGCTCATGCGGCTCTTCTTATCCGACAAAAAGCATCTCCAGATCATGACCTTACTAGCCGGTGTCCGAACCCCATCGACGGCGCGACCAGCTGCTAGCGGTGGAACACAGCCCGCCGAAGAGTACGGCAACGAGGCCAAGGACTTTGTGGAGACTAGGCTACTGCAGCGTCACGTCAAGGTCGTCATGCTAGGCGCGAGCCAACAAGGCCAACTCGTCGCTACCGTCCTGCACCCGAATGGAAACATTGCTGAGTTCCTTCTCCAAGACGGCCTGGCTCGTTGCAACGACTTCCATTCCATCCTGGTCGGCGATAAGATGGCTGGCCTCCGTGCGGCGGAGAAGAAGGCCCAGTCGAACAAGCTCAGGCTGCACAAAAACCACGTATCCAAGGGCGATGCAACTGAGGCTGAGATGACTGTTACCAAGGTCATCAGTGCGGACACCATTATTGTGAGGAGCAAGAATGGCGAGGAGAAGCGCATCAACTTCAGCAGTGTTCGCGGCCCGCGAACGAATGAGTCAACAGAAGCACCTTACAAGGACGAAGCCAAGGAGTTCCTGCGAAAGAAGCTGATTGGAAAGCATGTCAAGGTGGCTATTGATGGTTCAAAACCGCCTCAAGAGGGCTATGAGGCTCGCGACGTTGCCACTGTCACCCAAAACGGCAAGAATATCGGCCTGGCACTGGTACAGGAGGGCTACGCTTCAGTAGTTCGCCACCGCAAAGACGACACGGACCGGTCACCAAATTACGACGAGCTGATCGCTGCGAATGAGACCGCCAAGGCGGAAAAGAAAGGCATCTACTCTGGCAAGGCGCCCAAGACCAAGGCTCTCGTCGACGCTTCGGAGAACGTGCAGAGGGCCAAGCTTAATCTGGGCACGCTCCAGCGCCAGAAGAAAATACCCGGTGTTGTCGACTTCTGCAAATCCGGTTCTCGATTCACCATCCTCATTCCCCGCGAGGGTGTAAAGTTGACGCTTGTTCTGGCTGGCATTCGGGCTCCTCGAGCTGGCCGTTCGCCTGCGGAGGAGGGTGAGCCATTCGGCAACGAGGCACTGGAACTTGCCAACAAGCGATGCAACCAGCGTGACGTTGAGGTGGACGTTCATGATATCGATAAGATTGGCGGCTTCATTGGCGACCTCTTCGTCGGACGTGAGAGCTTCGCCAAGATCTTGGTTGAGGAGGGTCTGGCATCCGTCCACCAGTACTCTGCTGAGAAGTCGGGCAATGCCGCAGAGCTGAACACTGCCGAGAAGAAGGCGAAAGAGGCCCACAAAGGCTTGTGGAAAGACTGGGATCCCTCGCAAGAACAAGAGGATCAGACAGAAGCACTGGTCGAGAGCACCAATGATTCTGCTCCCGTCAACTTGAAGCGCGAATACCGCGAGATTTCGGTGACTGGCATCGACGACAACGGCAGAGTCAAGATTCAGGAGGTCGGTCAGGGTACCGCTGCCTTGGACTCTTTGTCTCGAGCGTTCCAGAAGTTCCACCTCGACACCAAGAACAACAACCCTCTCAGAGACGCGCCCAAGGTCGGTGATCTCGTGGCAGCCAAGTGGTCCGAAGACAACTGCTGGTACCGTGCACGTGTTCGTTCCAACGACCGCACGGCTAAGATGGCCGAGGTCCTCTTCATTGACTACGGCAACACCGAGAAATTTTCGTGGACACAGCTGCGCCCTCTCAACCAGCCTGAATTCAACACCCAGAAACTCAAGGCTCAAGCTACAGACGCGTCTCTCACCCTTCTACAGTTTCCCACAGCTCCCCACTACTTCTCCGAGACAAAGGCGTATCTGACGGAGGTGCTCGCCAGCAATGCCAAGTGGATCGCCAGCTTCGACTTTGTCGACAACAAGGAGGGCCTCAGTTACATCACCATCTACGAGAACAAGGAGCCTCGCCCCAAGGCGCACGACTCTATCAATCGCGAAGCCCTTCTCGAGGGTCTGGCTATGGTCCCGACCAAGTTGAAGGCGTGGGAGCGTAGCCCCGCGTTGGCAGACATCATGAAGTCGTACAAAGTTGCTGAGCAGGAAGCCAAGGACGCCCGTGCGGGCATGTGGGAGTACGGCGATATTACTGAAGACTAGGAGCTGGTATGATCAGCATCTTTCTTCTCTCTCATTCACATTGTCATACCGACAATTGCTATATATTTCCATAAACCGCTCTCACCAAAAAGTATCGGAAACTGGATAAAAAGGGGGTGCACGGCGGCCACAACAGGATCACCAAAAGGGGCAGGGATGCGAGCACGGCGGTCTTTCGTCAAAACTTCCTTGAGTGACGGATATGAGATCCCACATTACTAGACTAGCATAGCATCGTTGTGCAATTCGATAAATGAGTTAGTCTAGCATGGACTTGATCATTATGAACGAATGGGTAGACTCTCATTATGCACATTGTCAGGGCCCAAATGTTGCTTGCAGAATTCCACAAACTTTTCCCGCACTTTTGATTTCACATACATCAGGAACAAGCAATCGATGCTTCGAGCTAAGATCATGCGAGACTCCCGAATACCATGGCCTGATCACATTACTTACTGCCTTGCCACGGATTTTCGACGTACTTTGTCGTTTCTTTCACCTCATTTGTAAAGTTTCTGCCATAGCCGTCATCAAAGCAAAAGCAAGGCCAGCAACTCAATTGATCCGTATTTGGCAAGATCTAACTGTAATGTTAACGTATATCAAATTATTATAAAAATCGACACTAAGGTTTGAAATTCGTATTTCTCTCATCCTTCAAGCACAAGCAGCAGCAACGCTCGCAGCACTAGCCTTGTTTCCACCAGTCTTCTTCCCCGAGTGGTGCCTAGCCTCAAGGCTAGACTCTTCGTCTAAAGATCGAGCAGCAGCCTTGGCTGCGGCACATGCGTCACTCGTGGCAGCCGCTCCCGTGGCAGCTGCGGTGCCAGTGCCGGCGGCGGCAGCTGCAGCCTTGGCTCCGGTCTTCTTGCCCGAGTGGTGGCGAGCCTCGAGAGCGGACTCCTCGACCTCGCGGGCTTCGAGCTCGAAGAGGTCGACGGAGCGGGCGGCTGCGGCGGCGTTGCAGCCTGTGCTGGCGGCTGCGGCGTTGCCCTAATGATGGATGTCAGTCATGACAAAAACGTTCAAGATGGAAGCAGGGTGTCCGCAGCGTGGGATGCTGTGGTGGGTGCTTACACCTGTCTTCTTGCCCGAGTGGTGACGGGCTTCGATGTCTGATTCAACGGATCTGGCACAAGCGGCGGCGGTAGAGTTTGCCGCAGCGGCGGCAGCGGCACCCTTGGCCTTTTTGCCTCCCCCTGTCTTCTTGCCTGCGTGGTGACGGGCTTCGATCAGTACGGAAGAGTCGATAGATGCGGTTGGCTTGTAGCAATGTTAGTTGGGATGGTTATCAGATGGGACTGTAGGAGGCTTGACCCACCAAGGCAGTGGCCAGACCCAGGAGGGCCACGAGTGCGAATGAAAAACGCATGGTGAGAGGGGGACTGGGTGAATAGAATTTGAGTAACTAGAGATTTCGAAAAGAGTAGATTACAGGCCGGCTGATAGAAGAGAATGTATACAACGAAAATGCTTAGATTGGTCTTGGTGGCACAACTCAAGCCAGATCTTATACTTATTGCGGATGGTGGGATCTATTTATTGTGAAGCTGTTGGTATGCCATTCTCTCTGCTGCATGCATCATTCCCTCTGTGTCGTCGTTCGCCCTGTGCGACGTATATTATCGGGGAATTCTTCCAACGAGACACGTCTGGAGTATTCCCCATGGAACGTAGTGCAGACATACGGCAGTCATTCCCAAAAGAGACAATGCGGCCCAGTCAGGGGGAAACTTGTTCACGCCCACCGTGGGCTAGTTTAAGCTTATCTGAAATATCTCTTGGCAGCAGTGGTCGACTCTGGGGAAGGGTCCACCCTGTGCCACCTGGGCTTCTCGAAGTCCCAATCACTTGGTTGCGTGCGCATCATGGAGATCATTAGAAACGTGGTTGAGCATCAGAAATCCTTGCATTCCGGGGGCGAGGCCTCTTGTGCGTTTGAAGTTTCGAAGCGTGAAGCGCTTAGACTTGGTGTGGCTAGGCTGGAATTCTGGGGTAGCCCCTGGTGTTGCTGCTTCAGCCACTGTTTGGACGAACTCCTGAAGGAGGCTCACGAGCTGCACCTAGGTGTTTACTCCTGTTTGAGACAACGCGTTGAGAAAATTGCCTGCTGCATTCATTCGGTAGAGCCACCAGGCGTACAATTTGTATTAGCCGCTGTGAATCACAGAAGCTGCAGCTCCCGGTTTATTCGTCACATTCTGTGGTTTTTGGCGCTCCCGCAAGGCCGCTTACCCAGAAGGATGCCATACAATAGTTATACGTTGGCATGGTAATGCAGGCCACTACGGGATGGAGATAAATTTGAGGCACACGTAGCAGGACATAGAGGAGCGTCTCTTCGCGAGTGACTTGAGCACAAACTTGTGAAACGATTCGTGTGATACTGTAAATATATGCTTGCCCAGCCTATTTTTATTTTACCCTTTGAATGTCCATTTCGTGTAATACGAGGATCGTCCCTCTTGGGGCAGCCGTGGACACAACGTTATGTCTTCAACACCCAAGCCGTCAGGGGATTCTCAACTCCAGCCCAACCTAACAACTTCGAATGAGCTGCCTGCAGTTTTCGCTTGAAACCAGCTGTCGTTGGAAGCAGAGGGTTTGGGCTTGTTTCGGCCTCCCACTTCTCCAATGCCTTTGTATGTATGGCATCTTCGCCGTACAGTTGTCGTGCATGGGCCACTAGCATGTGAAGATACCCGATAAATACAACCCAGAGCTCGGCAGGATGAATAGACATTTCCTCCCCAAATGACCGGGCGTCACTGGCAACAGGCACTAGCAACTTGATGAGGTCCAGCAGATCGTTAGCCCAGTCGGGGCCACATCGGACTTCAGTGAAGGCGCAGCCTTTCAAGCTATACCGTAAGGCAGACAGTGGCTGTCCCACCATACTTGACATGCTTGCCAGCCTTTTGTGTAAGGTCGGAAGCGGATCAAGCTTGTTGGGCCAAGGGGACTCTGAAAAGGCGTCTGCTAAGAGGGCCAAGGCTTGTGACTCCAAGGTAGACACGACTGTTGAGCGGTGATCGGGGTCGGACGTGAACTGCATTAGTGAATTGTTGATCAGATCTGTGACCTCTTCTTGGGCTCTCTGCACTGAATCGATACGAGCCATATCACCCAAGCTCCATGACTTGTGAGCTTCGAACTCTTGCACGCAACGGTGACCTGATGTGTGAGATGACATGTGAGCAACGGCGCTCGAGTGATACTGGTGTATGTGGCATATCGATGACAATTCATGACTGCGGTTGACTCACATTCGCAAACAAAGTGATATTGCTCAAGCAGCTTCTTCTGTCTCAAGAGAACATCACATGTTTCGTCCGTGTAGCATTGCAGCAGCTCCTCCCCCGCCTGTATTGGCCGCAATGAACGCACGCATAGTCGATTGCCATGGAATACAGTCAAGACGTTAGGGTCGCATGAGTGATTCATCAGAGACATAACAATATCGAGAGAAGCACCCAGGACCTTTGACTGGCCTGCCTCGCGGATACAGATACTGTTCGTAAGCAACTGGCGTTGTCAGTGACACGACCAGCACCCGGAACTCGTTCTTGGCTTGAAGCCTTGACTTCAGTGATCTGAAAGCTCTTTCAGGATATGACTTTACTCACTATACAGTATAGTCTTGATATGCTTTCCACACTTTCGGGTGACCCTGACCTTTCCTTGGCTTCCGTGGCGATATCCTGAATGGCACTTGCACTTGGTCCGGACATTCGAGCTTCGTAGTGCGACTCCATCTTGTATATAGATTGCCACATTTGGTCTGATAAAAGTTTGTTTGATCTCCGTAGCAGGATGCGATACAGAGCCCTAACTTTGGCTGACATTATCGCGCCCTCAGACAGATGTTGGCACTCGTACTGGTGATATGCTCTGTGGGCCATCGTATGGCATGACTTGCAGACGATAATTAGCAGCCTTCCTCCACTGGTGAGCCCCGTTGCGATAGCTGACTCACTTCTGAACAGTATCGGATAAGACCACACTTTTCGCAAGCTGGGAATACCTCGATAGAGTCGAATTTTGACCGGAATCGTCCACTCGGATGCATCCGACTTTCACCGTCCTTGAAGCAGTAGCCACAAACATTTTGGTTCGCATCAAAGACAGTACTGGCAAGTGGTATCGAACCAAATACCTCGACGCCGTCTGCAAAGTGTGTTTTTGTGAAGAGCGCGGACCCAGCACCAGGAATTTGTGACGCTTGGATTTCTAGGTGAGATGAGGCGTCGACCTCGTCCAGCAGGTATCTGCACAGCACTGCATTTTCGAACAGCTGCCCATCGTCAGTCGTAGTCATTTCTACAGTTGAAAGCCCTGGTGGCAATCCGATTACAGCTGCGTGATGAATTGTAAAACCATTGCTTGTTTGACGCTGGAGGGCTAGGTAATTACCAATACCAGCAATGTGCAATCCTGTTTCAACGAGATATGGTGACGTCACATGCGTCCACAACAATTATTTAGTATTCATGCACCTGCAATATGTCGGCTTAATTTTCCTGTATCCAAGTTGTCAACCTACCCATTCAAAGTTCGCGCCCGCGATGTGAGATTCAATGTGTCAGCTAACGTTGGGCTTCCAAGGTGGCCACTGGCCAGCCTTCCAGCGGGTGCCTACTTTGTATGTAGGCTATGGAACGAGTTGCAACAAGCCAGCTGCCACACCTGGAGCAAACAAGATAAGTACAGAAGATTGACTTTGTGGTATGGCAAATACAATTTCAATGGATTCATGTTTTTGTGCAGCTGAACACTGCTCAATCAAGAAGGAACTGTGCATCTGTCACTATGCACCTACGCAACAAAGTTCGGGACTATGCCTAGAGCTGCAGCATAGCTTCTGAATATTGGCTCGTCCTCTCATTCTACCTTCGAATTCAATCTTTGGGTTTCCGAAGCATGGTCTGCGTTATTGATCTCGCACGCAGAGTTACCGCGCTCGTTTTCGGCACGTTGACTCTGCCGCTAGATGCTCCTCATCAGGGCCAGCTAGATCATGGTTGAGGGACCAACGGCTACACTGGGCTGGCGTGTTGAACACACTTCTGCGTGTCCTGAAGGCATGGGCCATTGGTGAAGCTTCAGACTGGGTAGGCGTTCAGTGCCTGCTTCAGCATTATCGCTCTCCGCGATTCGAGCTCCGAGGCTCCCTGTGGGAGTGTTGCCCGAGATTCCACCAAACTCAGCGTCGTTTCTATGAGTCTTGACCAATCGAAGTATGAGCGAGGCCACTGAAATTGAAATGATCAGTACGCATCTTCGATGGGTTGGGATCTAGCGAATGTAATCCGTGCGTTGGGCTAACAGGAATAAGACTGCACTGACTGGACATTTCAATGTTCAGTTTGATCATGTACACGACAGGGTGGATGAGTATGTACGTGTTCTGGTTGGGTAGAGACATGAGTCCAATCAGCATAACCTAGATGTCGGAACAGCATTAGCCGTGCCCCCAAATTATCCTGAGTGTCCAAGGCACAAATCGTGCGTGCTGAAGTTGGAAGAAGATTCTCACATCTGACAGAACAGACAAAATCATGAGCTTGGTGTTGAAGTCGATCATTGGCTGATATTTCGAGAGACCCGCCTCCTCCACCAAACGCACTCTGACATTCTTTAAGAAATACCAATTCAGGCAAGCATCGACAAGACAGATCACAGACTTAGATATCCGGTCCCAGACTCGATTGATTTCTACGTAGCTGTGCGCGACAGTCAGGTATTGAATTTGCCTTGGTTTGATTCTCACAACTCACAGGTGGCTTGCCGGTGGATCGAGATGAGCTGGTATCCAGATACAAAAGACAGCAATATTGACCGTCGTAATGATCACAGCCGTGGCCCACTTGACACGCATTACATCCTCGTGTGTCTCCGCAATAATGGCGATTCGGTTGACGATGATCTGCATGAGCAGCTGTATTTCAAAGACGTAGAAGATGAGAAGGAAAAACAAGACCGGTATGGTCGGTCTTAAAATGCCCTGGATCAGCAGCCATCCCACAATCCCTATGCCAAGATTGGCCACAATCTCGCCCCATATCATCCACACGTAAATACTCTTCAATGGACTTGAGTTTCGTCTGGTCTGTATCATTGCTTCCCATACGGTCAAGAAACCGAAGCCGAGGGCAAAGCCTGCGGCGATAGAGGCAGGAGTGTTGTCGACTGGCATGGCAGGATGGGCAGAAGCTAAAGTCGAAACTGGGTCGACAGATGAGACTGGCAGATTCTGGTCAGGCAATGTTCGTAGCGGTGCGTGCACAGTGTTGAGGTTCTAGAAAACCTTGCAGAGGAGAAGATTTAGAAATGAGCGGATGCTGGACAGACATGGCTTGCTATAGTTGCCTTCGGCGCCACTCAGTACTTGCGGCCAAGTACTCTCCGGGACATGCTGAGACAAAGTAGTCTAGCCCTGCCTTTGTGGACTGTCCCGACCATAATACACGTGCTTCATGTCTTGCATCTCGCGGAGGACCCATTCGCCGCATCCTGCAGAAGTCACTGAATTGCCTCGGGCGTCTGGCAATGCTGACTAGGAGTCTAAGACTCTGCTGTGATAGAGAATCATGGTCTGAAAAGCCAGTAAGGTTGACAACGGGCAGGGTCGGATTTTATTTGAACGCCTCCGTATCATTGGTGCCTATGTACCGAGAGCCATGATCGTGGCGAAATTCACCGAGATGTCTCGACTCAGAGAATGGCATGATCTTCATTGACGACAGTCCTAGGTGGTACAAAGCCAAGCGATTTGCACCACACCAGCCTCACAAAAATGGACTAGTGATTGGGTGACCCGATATTTAGTGCTCAGAGCTACCGCAGACCTGTGCTAGGGCTTATATATCAGTCACGCTGTTACCAGACATACTTCGGGGATTTAGTTGATGCTGGAGATGGCCTCAAAGAATCTAGGCCTCAAAAGTCAGCAGCCTGCTCAGGAAGGACGCCATGGAGCAAAGCGTTCTCAATGGTTTACTGACCTGGCCGTATATTCTTCGCTCTTTTAGATTCTGGAGCAGTTTGACAAGTATTTGTCATGTAGGATCACAGATATATGGCGAGCTGTTGACAGTCTACTTTGGTACACGAACATGCACCAAGTTGACTTGCTCGAATTCAATGCTGTCCACAAATTCAATGCTGTCCACAGATCATTGACTTCTTTCAGACTCTCTCACTCATCTCTTCTCTTCCTTGACCCCGGCCACAAAAACATCAACTTTCTCGTTGTAGAAGCACAGCCGTCCTTGGATAGCCGCACTCTCGTGCGTAGGGTATGTATAGTACCATACAGCATCCTCGATCAGCTTTCCTCCCACTTTGAGGTGGTAATACTCAGCCCGACCTTTGTATGGACAGAAAGTCGTGGTATCGCTCTTGGTCAATAGGGCCCATTCCTTCACAGCCGTGATAGGGAGATAGTGACGGGTGCGCAGCATGGTTTCGTACAGAAACATGTTGCTGTCGCTCTGTGCCACGACCACCCCGTTCACTTCGATGCGGATGTCACGAGTGGAGGGATAAATCTCGATGCGTTTGTAAGGGTCTTTGGGATGGCCACCAAGCAGCTTCTCGTCCTCAACGAACCACTCTGTAAATGGAGATACGTCAAAGAGATTCACGAATGATAAGAAAGGGGACTGGTATTGGACGGACCTGCGTCGCTCACTCTGATCTTGACCAGGCCTTTCAAAGGACCTGTCACATATCCTGTGGCCTTTGCTGAGTCGTGCCCACACAAGATTGTACCGGTCCAGTACCCTGCATCTTCCGGAGTCTGCTTCCAGATTCTACCCGGACCTGACTCTATGGCTGCAAAGGGGACATAAAATAAGGGAACTGCGTAGAGGTGTGTAAGACCACAGAAACCCAAGGGTAGTGTTGCTCCGCCTAGGCAGCTGGCCTACAATATGGGTGCTCCCAAACATATTGGGTCTGAAGCGTGTCGAAGATCCACTTTCCACCGAGCAGAGCTCGCACGCGCCGATTGGTGGGCTCTTTCTTATAAGGGCCCTCTTGCACGAGCTTCTCGGCGAGTTCAGTCTCGCTGGGAGGAGATTGTCGATTTGTAAGTCAAGACTCAAAGGTCGTTTCTGGAAGAAGTGAAGGGGCTGCAACACGGGGCTGCACGGCTATTGCTCACCTCAGTTTTGATAGAGACGCCATTGCATATCATTCTAAAACTCAGGATGTGATGTGCAAGTGACAAAAGCGTCGGGCCTGGCAAGTTCTTGAAGCTGCGATACTATCAAACTTGCGAAGGTCGACGTTGATCTGATGTGCGTGAGATGTGGATGCTGACTGATATGTGGGGTTGGGTTATGCTTCCGGAAGGGTCGAGACTGCACTGCACTCATTGGCCATCATCTCTAACCAGGGTAAATTACATAATCCGCATCATACAATGCCATCCTCCTGAGCTTGGAGTGGAGGTCAACATTTACAGGGCCTAAACCAAGCCAAAAATCCCATGGCGATGATTGACATGAGGCCTACCACACGCTCACCCCAGACGTGGGATCCCAGGCCCTCCTCGGGAGCCAGTCTGCCAGATGACTGTGATTACAAACAAGCTCGTACCGATTTGTCGGGACCAGGCTGAGTCATCATACCGGAGCTAAGTCGCCGTTGCAGTAGAGGTGTTGCGTCACCGTCTTTTTTCATCACACTAGCAAGACTTGCGACGAGGCTTGGGGCTTGAGGACCTCGGGACCCAGCCCGGCTGCCAGCCCGGCTGCCAGCCCGCCTGCCAGCCCGCCAGCACGCCAGCCAGCCCCGGTCGCGGGGCATGTCAACTACCAGTCCAGTACAGCCATAACCTACTTGCCTACTTAATTTCTTCACGCTGCCGAAGGCTGGAGACCCGCTGCTAGAACTGATCCTTCACAGCCTGCACAGTCGCATATTGGTCCAAAGAATGGATTGCTCAGGGCCCTCGTAGTATTTGCCTATCTTGCATTGTGGTACGCTTGGGTACCGCCGACATGTCTCAACCAGTGGCCCCCGACGGCTCCTCTGCCACTCATTCAAACCCTCCTCCTTCCGCCTCGGCGCGTCCAGTCACGAGAGCTCGCCCCGTCCGCCTGACTTCTTCTGGCTCGTTCCACGCTGGCGCGCCACTGCCCTCGTTCCCATCCGGTTATGGCCCAAACTCAAGCCGCAAACGACAGACTCTCGCCGGCACCCGCCGCCAGTCCACCCATATGTACCACACCTTTCCTACACAACCGCCCAAGACACCGAGCGACACCGCCGATGCAAACCCATACTCTAACTACGGCGAAGGAACGGCGCGTGGACATAGACATACAGGCAGCAGGGACAGCAACAATTACGATGTCACTCCCCTGCCCGTCAGGCAGCTGGCCCTCCTGGCCTTGTTGAGCATCTGTGAGCAGACCGCACTGAACTCAATAGGCCCGTATCTGCCCACCATGGTCGCGTCCTTCCCTGAGATCCCCGACGGCCAGGTGGGCCTTTATGTGGGCCTGCTTGCCAGCTCCTTCGCACTCGCGCAGCTCACGACCAATTTCTTATGGGGTTATTTCTCTGATCGCATTGGTCGGAAACCTATAATGTTGCTGGGCACTGCAATGCTGATGGCCTGCTTCCTGTTGTTTGGCTTCTGCGTCAGCTACTGGCAGCTTCTGCTTGTCCACGTCGCCATGGGCCTGTTGAATGGGAATGCGGCTGTTGTTCCAACAGTGTTGGGCGAGGTCACCGACAGGAGCAACCAGAGCAAAGCGTTCACGTACTTGCCAGTCATGTACTCTCTGGGAGGTATCACCGGTCCTGCGCTTGGAGGCCTGCTCGTTGGCGTCGTGGGACGCAGCAGATACCCGTTTCTGGGCCCCAACATTATGTCTGCTGCATTTCTGTTCGTGGCTGTTGTTGTCTTGGCTATCTGGTTTGAAGAGACGCTCGAGGACGCTGGCCGACGGCGACCAACTGGGTCAGCCTGGATCAAGAAAAAGTGGGTTAGCATTGGCAGGTCGAGCGCCAAGAAGAGTTTCTGGAATCTCTTGGGACTGAACAAGCACGGTGGCCACGCATACCATCAGGACAGTGCTTTCGACCAGCATGACCATGCGGCCGGCTTCGACGAGCAGGGCGACATAGGCGAGGAAGACCGGGCGCTTCTGCACGGATCGCATCGCCCTGACAACGAGTCACATGACTGTGCAAGCGACGTTGACTTTGATAAGGATGACCGCCCCTCGCGCCGATCAACGCTGCGACAGCTGCTCAATTGGACTACTCTCAGCATTCTCATCACCTACCTCATCTTCCAGATCGCCAACATCGCGTTCAACAGTCTTTATCCCATCTTCACTAGTGCAGCACCTCCTACTGGGCGCGACTTGGGCCCGGGTACGATCGGAGTGTGTATGAGTGCTGCGGGGATCGTCACTATTCTGTTCCAGATCTCGCTTTTTGAGTCCGTCAAGGCACGGCTTGGAAACCTGGGAACATTCAGGCTGGGCTTGCTTGGACTGGCCTTGACAATGATGCTTATGCCATGGATTGGATACAAAGACGGCGGCGGACTGCTCGGCTGGGGCAAGGGTGAGTTCTGGTTGCTCACAGAGATTTGTGTCATCCTTGTCCTCAAAAATCTCAGCGCAGTGGGCGGCTTGAGCTGCGTATTACTACTGGTAAAATTTTCCCACACCTTCGCTACCCTCTGATCATTTACGCGTTTCTGACAGTGCCATCAGATCACAAATTCGGCCCCTTCGCACGAGACACTCGGCACGCTCAACGGTCTTGCCCAGAGCCTGTCCGCCGCGGGTCGCAGCTTTGGGCCCTTCGCGTCCGGCGCTCTGTTCACGCTCTCAACGCGAATACAGCCGAAGGGCGAGGTCCTCGCCTGGGGTTTGTTCGGAGGTGTTGCTCTTGTTGCGTGGGTCTGGTCCTTGACGATTGATGGCAGTAACCTAGAAAGCGACGACTTTAATGGCGACGACCACGAGAGCGAGGAGGACATTGACAATGATACGACGGTGCATGAAGAAGACGAGGGGGTCGAGGAGCCAAGGCCCTATTTTGGGAGAGCACCAGAGAGGACACCAAGATGAGAATACGTTTGGCGTGAAATACAGGCAGATGGCGTTTTGGAAAGCATGGAAGGTAATAGACAGCGATACAGAGAGCATAGCTTACCATCACAACGACCAGCGATTCATTTCTTCCCTTTGAAGCGCTACGACTCGTCCAGGACAAGTGCGACGCAGTCCACAGCCCCTCAAATAACAGACCACTGGCCAAACGTTCTCTGATAGATGTCAGCCCCACAAGCTAGACCTAGCCACAAGACCCAGGCTCAATCCTCGTGTGGCGTCGGGCCCTCGAAGGATAGGTGAGCTGGCACTGGCCAAGATTGACATCGTCGGCCGTCCGCGCCCGTGTGACACTGCCAGGAATGCAAGCCGCCGTATCCACGACCATTGCTGCGGACCATGGCTCGTCAGGCAGCTAAATATCGGACACAAAACCATCCTCGTTCAGTCCTTGGCTCAACCGCCCTAGACGTTCCCGACAGCACGGAGACGCGGCCTTGCGGCACAGTCCACAGGACGGCCACGCCGCGAAGTAAGCGGAGGGACAATTACATTTCAAGAAATTGAGCCAATGACAGGTCATATCACTCAACCGCACCATGCTCACGGCAGACGGAGCTGGGGCTCTGCCCGGTCGAGCTCGGCTCATTGTCAGATTGTAGGATCAAGGTCATGCAGTCCTATGCAGCCCTATGCGTGTGCGAACACTTGACACTGCGGTCGACCTTACCGCTTCTTGCTTGGTAAACAGTATCTCAAAATATATGTTGACTTTGTCATTATGACAGCCTGCTCCAGCGTGGGGGCTTTTCACCTGGTCATGCTCAGCGATGATGGTCCGACTTTGAATGTCTGCTGCAATGTCTGGCTTCGAGTGCGGGTTGACGTCGGCGGGAACGAGAACATGAGAATTTGTATTCCATCCTCACCGCTCGCGGTATATGGTACATTGATTGAGAGCATGGAGCATTTCAATGCCGTGTCCACCGAAATCTAGAACTCTGCATACTGCCAAAATCTGCGCTGCCGAGGACTAGGGCGAATCATTGTACACACTTTCGTAAGGGCTTGGACTTTGCTCCCCGGAGCTTCTGTTCAATATCCACTTTGGTAATCTTAGTGTTTGGTTCGACATCGTGCCAGGTGTATATGCTACTCAATTTGCTCAAACCTCTGGGACTCGCCTCCTTGTACCTGTTACTACTGAGTCTCTCA
This sequence comes from Plenodomus libanotidis, assembly GCA_022609195.1. NCBI lineage: Eukaryota > Fungi > Ascomycota > Dothideomycetes > Pleosporales > Leptosphaeriaceae > Plenodomus > Plenodomus libanotidis. The sequence continues at coordinate 37,164 of JAGKQA010000121.1, read as the reverse complement.
ATGCCCTTCTAGAGGAAAGCAAGCTAGTACTTGGTGGGCACCTCGCATAGCAACACTATGTAAGTGGTGTTTATGTAAGAACCTACATATACGCCATGAGGTACCTAAAAGAACTAGTCACTCTCATCATTCCAAGATGTGCAATGTCATCATTGTTGTCAGTGCATGAATTGAGCCTCCTTCCTCCTCTCCTTCCCAGAAGTCCCAAATGCTCCACAATAATCCTAATCATTAGCCGCACCATAGCATATCTGACATGACACTACGACCTGCGCACGTGGTATGTGTGTCTCTCAGCCCTACAGAATACGCAAGATCATTGGTGAGATGTCCTAAATGCGCTAGGATCCGCAGATCATTTTCCCATGTCAGCCTCCTCCTTCACCACGGACCACCGAATGCTCGGGTACATCCACTCTCGAAACATAGTTCCAAGTATAGAAGTATTCTAGAAATTGTCAACGGAGACTGCCACGTATGAAAGCGTTCTTTACCCTGTGGCAACCTGTCACATAAAACGACCGGTATCAGGAAAATGTTCGACTTGTTGTAGAATGCGACCGTTTCGGTAAGGCCTGCCATCCGCAAGACTTGTTTATCAAGCCATGATTGGATATAATTAAACAGGGTCTTTCTTCTGGAATCGTTCTCCCACGCCTGAGTAGTCCATCCTCACTTTGGTAGGATTAGAACGCACTGTCACCGGTGCATGGATGCCAGGCGTGTAGTCTCGACCGTGTGTCATGATCTGTCACAGCCACGATACTTCGTGTTTTTGTACCATGTACATTAGGGCTGAAATGATTGCCCCCTCGAAGACATAACGGTTGTCTCCGCTGTGATGTAAGGATAATAATATCTGTGCATCTACCTAGCGAGCTCTCGATAAATATGTCAACATCCGCCATCCTCCAGCATAGCATCGACGCCACTGCAGTACACAACGTTGTTTCGAAAGCTAAGCCATGAGGGTTCATTTCTAATACGAAATAATATACGTTGAAGATTCAGACAGCACTTGCACAATCGTTTACAAACAATTCAACACCATACTCCAATATTTAAATTTGAGACGCGCAGACTAGAACAGTGGGACAACCGTATGTAGGCACAGTACTTCGATGCCCGCAGCAAGAATATCGGATCTGATGCTCATGTGGAATTTTTCAGGAATCACAGACGCACATACACCATCGCGATGTCATCCTCACGCTCCAGTCGTAAGCTCGACGGACACAAGAAGGACAGCAAGAAGCAGAAAGATGCTCAGGTACGCACAAGAGACTAGTCAGACACGGAGGTCCACTTGGGCCTTCGTTTTGTCACAAGGAGGAGCGAAAGAGACAAGACAGACTAGATCCAAGCTAACAAGCAGTTCAGCCAAACGTTCGAAGATTGATAAAGTCACTGGAAAACCACACAGTCAACACGATGACCGAGATCGTTCGCATAGAGCAGGTTGCAGCTACATGTGACGATGAGAACGATGCCCTGGCCTTTCAGAGACCAATGACAGAGGCTTGGAGCTATTATGTCAACAGCAACCAGTTTCTCACTGAGCTGAGAGGCCTTACCAGGAATTACCCGTTCAGTGGGGACGTTCTAGACGATGCAAAAGTGCGGTCTCTTGTTCAATGTGTGCAAAATGACTGAAAACAAGAGACTGATAGAGCTTCCTAGATCCGCGTACGAAATGATCCTGAGAGTAATCGGTCGTGGAACATGGCGTGGCTATGTCTGCGGAAGATTGTCGAGGAGTGAGTAGTCTTATGGGTTCTAAGCTGCACAACCTATGCTTCTTCCCTCCGTTCAAGCAGATGAGACACTGACAATGTGTCATAGAAACCTCGTGTCAACATATGCAACAGTAGAAGCAGCAAGGCGCGATATGTGGGGAGGTCGTGATCCGGACCCGGCAGAGGCCGACCAGCTGGCTTGCTGTTTTGAGTATGAGTGGAATGCGGCTGTCAATACCATGCTTCAGCACTGGCCGAAGAGTCCGACATGGTACTGAAGGTATGGAATTCGAGTGCATACCGACAAGCAAGACGAGGGGCGATAAGCTGCTGCTGCTCGAGATGGTCATGGTCTGGCAGTGTCGTTGCTCACAGGCGAGGACGTAGCTTCAACAAGGGTCTTTAAGATCTTGAAGAACAGTAGTACAGCATGAAATGTACGATAAAAAAGCGTTGAATTCAACCTCGTGAACTTGTGGCTTGAATGACAGACATCTGAAGTTGTATTGTTCATTGGGTGTACATGTGTACATGTGTACGTGTATGAGGTGACGTCGGCAGGGTTAGGGTAAATTCCCCATGTCGTCACTGGCAGCTACCTAGGTAGCTCTGCGCAGGGATCTTGGCGATTGCCTCACCTTCACGGAATAGCACTAAACGACTGACGCTCAACGCATAGGTGTTTTGATGCCCAGACGCCAGCTGACCGCAGAGACTGCACACCCAGAGTGCCATTTTGGGAGACTCGAGCGCAATTTTCATGGAATTGCAAGCTGTGCTCGCCTCCACAGGGAGATGGAGCGCACGTCCAGTGCTCTCGTCCACACTCGGAGCATTTAGCAACGAGACGACTACGGAAGATGTAAGTTGCCTGCTTGCATAGAGCTCAGCGTCCTTGTCTTGAAACGGGTCCTTCAGAAGAGACGCATCATACTCATATGTCGAACATTGTGCAGCCAGACAAGTCAACCTCGCTCCCGGCCATCCTAGCTGCCCTGATCCCATCCGTTATCAGCGCCATCCTGCTGCTCTCCGTCTTTGTAGTCATCAAAAGACCATTTCGAAGAATCTACTCTCCAAGAACATTCATTGATGTCATTCCAGAGAAGTAAGTGTGCCTCATACCAGTGCTCATCACTTATACTCACCTCCACCTAGAGACCGAACGCCGATTTCCAGCCTCAAACGCTTCGAGTGGATCAGAACCATCAGGCAGCTCAACGACAAATTTGTACTTGAGCACTCGACACTCGATGCCTACTTGTACTTGCGCTTCTTGAGGACCACAGTCTTCATCTGCTTCGCCGGAGTATGCGTCACGTGGCCCATTTTGTTGCCTGTCAACGCCACAGGTGGGGGTGAGGCCAGACAGCTCGACAAGCTCGGTCTAGGCAACGTGCACTACAAAGACCGACTGTATGCCCATGCCGTGGTAGCATGGCTTTTCTTCGGCTTCGTCATGTTTGTTGTTGTCAGAGAACGAATCTGGCTGGTAGGCCTCCGTCAGGCCTGGTATCTGTCCAAGGCTAACGCGTCCCGGCTCTCTTCTCGCACGGTCCTCTACCTCGATCCTCCGAAAGATGCATCCTCAGAAGATGTGACATCCACGTTCGGTGACGAGGCCACGAAACAGTGGATAATCAAGAGTACAAAGCCCCTCGATGATCTGGTCGAATCCAGAGATGACAAAACTCACAGGCTGGAATATGCCGAGGTCGCGTTCATCAGACAGGCGACAAAGAAGATTGCCAAGAAGGGTCTCGCCCCGGACGGTGCTGAAGTCGAGAATTCTCGGCCCCACGAGCGCGCATATTACGTTGCGGGCGCGCATGTCGACCTCATCGACCATCTGCGAGGCGACGTCAAGGAAGCAGAGAAAGACGCCAACGACAAGAGACAGGCATACACGACTGAAATCGCTGGCGGACACAAGCGTTCTGCGATCTTTGTAGAGTATAAGGATCAAGCCTCGGCGCAGAAGGCCTACCGCGACGTCCTAGGCAAGCATCACGTGCCGATACCACCCAACCTCGCCGTCCAGTCCAGGCTCATTGGCGTCGTACCGAGTGAGGTCAACTGGCGCAACCTGGCCATGCCACAGGCCGAACGCTTGTCCAAAAAGTCCTTAGCCAACGTGTTCATTGCGCTGCTTATCATCTTTTGGTCCATTCCGACCGCTATCGTCGGAGCCATCTCGAACGTGAACTACCTTGCCAGCTTTCAGTGGCTACATTGGCTGAAGGACCTCCCGGCTCCTATCCTCGCTCTGTTCCAGGGATTCGTCCCTCCTCTCCTCACAAGCATGCTTGCATCTTATGTGCCGATCGTGATGCGCAGTGAGTGTTCCTGATTTTCTTCCCTTTGAAGTCAAGGCTCTGAAACTGATTACCTCGTACAGCCATCGCCAAGGCTTCTGGCGAAGCGACCAATGTCACGGCTGAGCTTCAGGTGCAAGCCTGGTACTACGCTTTTCAAATCATTCAAGTGTTCTTGGTGACTGCGCTCAGTTCTTCTGCCACGGCATTCATCCCAAAGATCATCAACGAGCCTCATCACGTGCCTCAGCTTCTAGCGGATAACATCCCGAAGTCCTCAAACTTCTATCTGACGTATTTTATCTTGCAAGGCCTTGGCTCTTCTGTGAAGACAGTGATGAATTGGTCAGACCTTTTGGAGTACCTCTTCTTCGAGGTGTTCATTTACAAGACGCCACGAGATAAGTACAATCAGTACACAAGTTTAAAGAGCATCGCGTGGGGTAAGGTTTACCCAAAATTTACAAACTTCATCATCATCGCCGTAAGTACTACCGTCTCCTACTCAGTCCCCACCACAGCCAGGTCGAATTCTCGTGACCTCATTTGAAACTTTCATGCGTACCGCACCGACAATTTAACGCAACGCAGTTGGTGTATAGCATAATCTCGCCACTCGTGCTGGGCTTCGCCACTATTGGGCTGTCGCTTTTCTACTACGCCTACAAGTACAACCTGCTCTTCGTAGTTCAGCCGAAGATTGAAACAAAGGGAAAGTGCTACACGCGTGCTCTTCAGCAAGTCTTGACTGGCGTGTACATTGGCGAGCTTTGCCTCATTGGACTGTTTGGACTGCGGGACGCGAAGGGACCGTCTGTAATGGTTCTCATCCTTTTCTTCGCAACAATCGTCTACCACGTCCTCACGAACCGCTACCTCAATCCACTAGAGGACCACTTCTCTGACAGCATGCTCCTGGGTGAGGATGCTGACCCAGAACAAGAAGCACTCTTAGCAGGCGCAGAGGAGGGCCGCACCGAAGGGGAGGACGAAGCACATGGCAATTCTCGTGTCCATCAAGTTGGCCGAGACTTACATGTGCCTCAAAAAGTTCTCGACCCCATTGCTCGGTTCTTCGAGCCCCAGGTCTACGCCTCGAGGAAGGCGATGAAAGCGTTCCTTGCGCACACCGCTACTGAGAGTGACCTACCACCCCAGTACAGCGACGAGGAGATTCAGAATGCGTATAAGAATCCGAGCTTCAAATCCAAAAAGCCGATAATCTGGTTGCCCAAGGACGAGAATGGCCTCAGCAAGAAGGAAATCGAGAGCTTGGCAGGTGATGGGATCGAGGCTACAGATGAAGGGGCCTGGGTTGATGCCAAGGGCAAGGTGGATTTCGACCGAGACCAGCTCAGGAAGCTCCCTGTGTGGAAAACGTCACCGTCTTACTGAGAGGTCGAATGGGTACGGGGAGGCGAAAGGTTTGAGACTTTGATCAGCATGTGCACTCGCTTAAGCAATGACAGGTTGCGCCAGCGTTTTCCGGACTTTCACAATGTACAAGACATAAAATTCAGGGAGCACGGTGTATTTCGAGGACTCAAATGTGAAAGTACTCGACGATATCTCAAGAATATATGCATAGAAAGAAAGAAGGGGTGTTCAGGACCCATGTCCACGTGCAGCAGAGGAAACACAACAGCGTGCGCCGTCACTAACGCCCGTATCTAGGCGAGTACGAATCATACAGTTACGTACTGTGCAACATAGCCCACCTCCATCATACTTCCATAACCATCCACAGTGGCACTGTTTGGGAATCCAGGCTACGCAGCGGGCGTCAGCAACCATCACCCCAAGGCAAGAAGACGAGAGGGGAAATGAAGCCATGCAGCGGAACTTACCCAATTTCCTCCCACGGCGACGTTCAATATCACGTACATCGGTGAATGCGCCAACGAATTCCAGACACTCTCACCAAGCTGGGCGCCCGTCAGCGTCTGGAATACTTTCCCATCCATCGACCACCGGATCGTCTCCGCCGCCCAATTGTTCGACGTCCGGTCCCACTCCACGCGCCAGACATGCCATCCGTTGTCAGGCAGCCCGATCGAGCCCTGGATCCCATTACCCTCGTTGCACACGCCCCCAGGGTATGTTCCGCAGTGCGCCGTCCCGTACCCCGTCATCTGGCCGTTGATCGTCTCCAGGATATCCAGCTCGCCGCACGCCGGCCAGCCCGTGCCGTGTCGCAGTGAGTCGCCCAGCATCCAGAAGGCGGGCCAGATGCCTTGCTTGCTGGTGGCGGCGTTGTTTCCGAAGCGGATGTCAGCTTCGATGCGTGTTACTTTGCCCGCGGTGGGCGTGAAGGTATACTTGGACTCGATGCGGCCAGACGTCCAGCCATATTGCGTCGATGTGTCCTTCCATGGGACGATCTGCAGAGTTTCGCCGCCGGAGCATTGGATATTTCGTGTGGACGACGTGTATTGCTCCCACTCCGAGTTGACGCCGAGGTAGCCCGTGATGTAGTTCCATGTGTCGGCGTTGGGAAGCGTGCCTGCAGGGTAGAGAAAGTCGGAGCTCCATATTTTGTTGAAGCCTGTATACGCCGGGGGTGACCATGCTGTCGTGAGCGAGGCTGCGGACAGCACTAGGAGGCTCGCCAGGGAGGGCATTATGTTGTATGACGGGTAGTAAGGATTGTTGTAAATATAATGGTTGATATATGCAAAGTTGGGTACAGCTGAAAGGATAGATCAGTATTTACAGGTTGCTGGTAACTAAGGAGTGATGCCCAGCATAAAAGGAAGAAGTTTGAGAACTCGGAAAGATGTCTGGCACGTCTTCGTACAATAGCTGGATATCACTAGTACTTACAATACTTATATGATTTTTGGTCCTCCTCCTGCATATACTACATCAAATCGCTGTGCCGCTGTCCACCAGACACTACCGCAGTATCGGCACGAACATGATGTCCCTGCCAAACACCAAGGCACTGCATGCCACCGGCATGCCGCCGCGCTTGCAAGCAAAATGCAGCAAGCATTCCGTAACATTTTTGCAAGCCTACCACTCACACGTCGTCTCATCGAGCAGATGGGAAGTGTGGACTCGGATTCTGACTTTCTGCTGCTTGGAATAAGATCTCGGGACGTGTCCCGGTGCGCGTTGTATGCCCATTTCTCTCTTGCAGGTGGTTCCCACACGTGGCTCGACCAATGCGTGGTGGAGGGTAGGATTGAATGCCCCTGAGTCAACCAAACATCACTTTATCCCCCTAATGTCGAAGGCCACCAAAGAGAATCGCGGGAGCGGCATCTTGTGAAGACGCACCTCACCCGACTATTTGGCCAGACTGCAGGACAGACAGGTGGCTCAGGCGGGATGCAACAGCGGCGATAGACTGGTCAAAAATAAGACATCGCCCTAGTAGGCAGCCTCAACAGATCTCCCGTGCCATTGGCTGCGGGAGAGAGCAGGGGTAAATTAGATGGTGCGGATGATAGGCCACTATGGCAGTGGGCAACAACATCCAAAATGAAAGCCTCGGCTTTTTAGCCATAATTTCGGCTTCTGTTGGCGGGAAGCCATTCAAGGCCTGCCAGTGCCAGAGCGTTTGAGCTCTAGACACAGTCGAGATAGTAGCCCATGGGGGGGTCAATCCAGGCGACCTGCCCGAACAGCGATATGGTGGGTTTCATATGCTGCAACTGTGCGGCGACAGGGCGGGTACTTGGGGTAAATTCTGACTTGTGCACTACTATGGTTCACTATCATGACTAAAACCGCAGGCGATAGTGCATTGGGCGAAGACCTTGGTCAAGTGCTTGATTAAATTTTGTGCATTGTGCCCAGGACGGCTTGCACAGATTTGGGGCGACGTGATGCCGCTGTACCTGCAGGTGGCTGAATAAAGAGACCAATGGCACCGATAGCAGTGACTGGGAGGAATCTTGTGTCGCCATGTCGTGTGACCCTACCTACTGACGTTGCAACTCTGAAGCCTCTGCTACTATATGCTGCATGACCCCGCTGCCCGCCATCACAGCAGTCTGCAGAAGGTGATGTGATTTTTTGAGGGCAAAAGTGTGAGATTCATCTCTCGTGAAAGCTTCTCCCCAAATACCCACGAATGGAATTATTGTTTGCTAGAATACTTCGTGACTGAGTATCTGGGCACGATGCATTCATTCAGGACGCATAAACATACTTGAACCATCATGTCGAGAAGTTGTGTTATTTGTTCGAAAAATAATTAACGCGGAAGTCAGTAGAAGATGAGATAGTGCAAAAAACTGATGATGTTGTGAATGCTGAGGTTGTGCTATTGCTAGAAGAACTGTGCTGGAGTTGTGTACAGCAAGGCCAGAATGTTTTTCCGCAACACGAGTTCACTTCCAGGTCGTCATAAGACTGTGAGAGTTGCTAAGCTGCGAATCCTACACAGTGTTCTTTCTCGTCCAGATGATGAGTCAAATCCTGAAATGTTTGGATGGACTCAAGGGACTGCACCCACTTGAATGACATGCTCAGACCGACATGAGAGTATGAAGCAACGCCTCGAACAATTGATTTGGTTGCAAGGCCAACCAACATATTTATGATGATAACCAGGTACTGCAACTTACTACACTAGAGGCGCAAATAGCCCCTTCAGGCGCAAATAGCCCCTTCAATTTGCATCTCTTGGATATCCTCCCCAAATTTATAGCTTGGAGTGGGGGCAAGTCCATCCGGAGAACTTCTTGATTATCTGAAGCTCTTTTTTCAATCTACAGGTGGAGTCAGGGTAACGTCAGATGGCGAACGTGATGCCACCGTCTGTTCTGCCCAAGACGAAACGTCCACAGTTGCGATGGGTCCGAGCCGAGGGGATCTGAAGTACCTCCAGCTTGCTGTGAGGGCTATCATGTCTGCGAGCCAAAGTACGGCGATTCTATATATAGACTCGCAGGAACTCAACGAGTGCCATGATTGCCATGGCCTGTCCGTAGGGCATGCTAGTGATCGGAATGTCTTTGTAGTGCTGAAGGTTGGGGCTGTCCACGAATTAGTTTAGTGTTCAAAGAACAAACTCTATAGACACCGGTACTCACCCCATAGCTGTTCCGAAGGACGTGTTCAACAGCTCGCCGTTCTTATCCACGTTCTCCAGAACTGCCTTCACCGCCTTCACGGCGGTCTCATCATACAAGCTCGGCTTCGCTTCTGCAAGTCTCTGGCCATCGGCGCATTCGATTGGAGAGAAGGGTATGTTAGGGTCGAGGTATCGCTTCCGCCTGGCTTTGAGAAGCCCAAAGGCGAAGCCTGCCGTTGCGCTGGCCTCGGGATATGAGCCTTCGCTTTCTGGAATGTCGAGCAGCGTCCGCCAGAGACCTGACTCTGCCTGTAGCGAGGTGAGGGCGGCGCACTGAGCTTCGAGCACATCGCGCAACTGCATGCCGATCGGATCCGTGGTGAGGTCAATGTTCAACATTTCCAGAAATTCAGGGATGGCGATGGTGAGCCAGCTGTTTCCCCTCGCCCACCTTGCCTCTGCAAAGTTGTGGCCTAGGTTCTTCGCGCTAGTCCCTGGCTTGTGGAACTCCCATCCATGGTAGAACAACCCCGTCTTCGCGTCGTATAGGTACTGCAAGTGCAGCAAGAACTGTTTCCTAGCCTCTACGACATAGTGCGGACGGTTGAGGACAAGGCCGATTTTGGCCAGGGGAAGGACTGTCATCATGAGAGTGTCATCCCACAACTGTTCATCATGTAGCGAGACGTATGTGACATGCTGCATGCCTCCAAATCTCGTCCGCTCCAAATCGTGGTATGCCCATTCCGCCCAAGAGTCAAGCCAGGGTACGTAGCTTGGATTTTTGGTGCGCTCGTAGACACAAGCCAGCGTCAAGAACACAGCCATAGTGTTGATGTTCTTGGTTGTACCGCCCGCAGCAAAACGGGCAGCGAACCAGGCCTCGATGACCTCCAGGGATTTGGCATCGCCCGTCAGCTCATAATACTGCCATATCCCGTACAGTCCAACGCCGTGAGTCCATTCCCAGTCGTTCCACCCTTTGGTGTCGATAACCCGACCATCATCTAATGTCAACAAAAATTCGCCTGTTTTGTCCTTGATGTTGACCATGCCGTCGATGAGCAGCTTTATCTTGCTATGAACATCCGCATATTTGATGCCTCGTATTTCTGTGGGCATAGTGGGCGAGATTTAGAGTGTTGTATACCAGGGGTATGTGACCGGGTAGAAGAACGAAATGACAAAGCTGGGCAATATGTGGTGTAAAGCGTGTGATACCTAGGGAAAAGGGGCTGAAAAGGCAGGACGTATCTCCATACTAGAATTACTGAATCGCAAAGAATTGATAAGGATGGAGTGTGCGCGTCTTTGCAACCGCGCCACGAGATGGCCCGGCGGTCTGCTGGTATCGGCTCCCACGAAGTGAGCACTTGGGCATGCATTAATAATACCAAGCCTTTTCCCTCTATATGAGTGGTGGAAAAACTGGAATGCCCTGCATGTGAAAAAGCATTGGTGACTATTCGTTGTCGTGAGGAGGGTCTCGGTCCGAATTAGACCGAATGTGACAAAATTCCGCAGCCAGACCTCTTGGCAGCACAACGGTTGGATCCTCCTTCTCACATCACGCGACGAGCTTTCCCCACGGGGTTGAGAGTGGGTCAACAATAAGCGAGTTGCTGGGGTATCTTCTGGGGATGGATTGTGCGGGGGAGACTGTATCTGTCAAAGCAAGCTGGCCTGAACCGGATGTGTCGCTGTGTGTGGAGTCCGTGTGTAGGTAGTGTGCGGTGAGAAATACGACGAAGGCCCATCAGCCGCTCCACCGTGCCAATGATAAGAAATGTTGCTTTGGCAAAACGGGTTACTGATGTATCCCTCCGTCGCCTACTACACATTGCTGCAGCTGATCTTGCATATAGAAACGCGGTGCCTCTTCAATCACTTCTCCTGTAGCACTCGCCCCGCCTCAAGCTCTTCCGTACGAAGCGCAGGTCTCCTGCGTTTGATATAATAACTTGAAGGTGTCACTCGCCTCGACCCAACATGTCTCCAAACGTTGCTTCCGCCACCGGCGCAGACCGGTACGGCGAGGATATCAACAAGACAGAGCGTGTCATGTCAACTGATGAGATCGAGTTCGCGAAGGACCGCCCTGATTACGACAAGATCGATAAGGAGGTCGCGCAGTATGTGTCTGATGTTCGCATCGATATCTCTCCTGAGAAGAATGCTGAGCTACTGCGGAAAATCGACAAGCGAGTCCTCACTGTCATGGTGGGGACGTACTTCCTCCAGGCCATTGACAAGGGCACACTTAGCTTTGCGAGTATCATGTGAGTCTTCCCTCTGTAAGCCTGAATTTCTTCCACTTTTGCTAACAAAAAGGCGACAACAGGGGCATACGCGAAGACACGAACCTCGTTGGACAAGAATACCAATGGCTGACGACCTGTATCTACATCACCATCCTGCTCGTAGAATATCCCCAGAACTGGATCATCGCGAGAGTCCCCATCGGCAAATACCTTGGCTTCAGCATTGTAGCCTGGGGAGTTGTTCTCGCTTGCACAGCCGCATGCACGACCTTTGCCGGCCTCGTGGTCGTACGTACACTTTTGGGACTCTTCGAATCCGCCTGCCAACCGGCCTTCATCGTGCTCTCGTCCATATGGTACCGGCGTGAAGAGCAGGCCGCACGTGTTATCTATTGGTACATGATGAATGGAGCCCAGCAGATTGTCGGTGGTCTACTGGCATACTGCTTCTCCCTCATCCAGACGGGTCCGCTGAAGTCGTGGCAATGGATCTTCCTTGCCTACGGCGTTTTATCGGTGCTGTTTGGATTATTTGTCTGGTGGTATATGCCTGACAGTCCCATGCGTGCCAAGTGCTTCACCGAAGAGGACAAACATCTCATGGTCGAGCGCGTGCGTGACAACCAGACGGGGGTACAGAACCGCCTTTTCAAGAAATACCAGCTGGTGGAGGCGCTGCTTGACCCGCAAGTGTGGGGATATTCGCTCGTGGCACTGTGCACGACGCTGCCGACGAGCGGACTGGGGAGCTTCCAGGGCATCATCATCAAGAGCTTGGGTTTCACTTTGTTGCAGACGCAGCTATTGTCCATGGTGCTTGGGGCGTACATCGTCATCGTACTGCTGTCGTCGTTGTGGGTAGTGAAGAAGACCGGACAGAGTTTGCTGGTGATGCTGGGGTTTGTCCTTCCGTAAGTCGACCCATTTTCCTTTTCGAATCAAAGCACTGACATCCTCTTCAGATCGTTTGTTGGCACGATCTGCTTTATGATCGTACCGCTGGATACCTGGGCGCAGCATGTTGGGCTGTTGATCAGCTACTATATCACCTTCTCTTTCTGGTCCGCTCAGACCCTCGCTCTTTCTCTGATCTCGCGAAATATCGCCGGACAGACCAAGAAGTCTGTCGCAATCACGATCAACTTTATCATATGGAGTGCTGGAAATGCAATTGGTGGGTCCCCTCACATCCTCAGAACCATGCGATACGACTGTGACTAACCTCATGGACCAGGCCCTCAGGTCTTCCTTACTTGGGACGAGCCACGCTACTTCATCGCTTTTGCCACGCATCTTGGCTGCTACACGCTTCTTGTCCTCGATATCGTCGTGATACGCTGGTACTTGATGGCGCAAAACAAGAAGCGCGATCGGATGGCCGCGGAGGGCGTGCAAGATGCGAAGGACGAGGCGTTCGTGCACGCGTTTGAGGACAAGACGGACAAGGAGAATCCCAACTTCCGATATGTGTACTAGACGGAGCTCGTCCAGGTATTTGCACGCAGCAGGACTAGTTTCATACATCCTTATGCTAGAGTGACAATGAATACCGAAGTCCCGAGACCGCTGAGCCCTGAGGCGAGACTGATTTTGCCATCTTGCCCCGTCTGCCATGTTGAATTACCCCAGAGGTATGTCTCGATAGCCGAGGGAGTAACTTCTGCTGGAAGTGTGACTGCAAGCGGCCCGACGGCGCCATAACTCATGCTCACCGCACTCACCAACGCACGCCTCCTTGCCCTGTCAACCCACACAGCCGCATCAACGTAGTCACCACCTCCCTCAACAGTCAGATTCCCTATCCACGATGCTCCAATCAAGAATGCGGCTGCCCCCTGGCCCGTGAAAAGCGCAGCCATCTCACTCGTGAAACCACTCAGCTCGGTGGTCGTGGGGAAATTCCACATGACAATGCCCTTCGCCCCGTGATTCACGGCTAGCAGCGTCATCACGTCCAGCTCCGCCGCCGTCGGATACCGCGTCCAGAACGTCTCGTTGCCAAAGGCCTGGGGCGCGAACCACTGCGTCTTGCTCCAGCCAATCAGCTCGTCGCGGCGGCGGAACTCGTCGAGACGCAGCGCGATATCAGAGAAGACGTTCGGGCCAGCCCCGCAGTCATCGCAGCCACAACAGCCGTACGTGGCATTGCACGCGGTGTTGTAGACGGTAGAGAAGCTCAGATTGGTGGAGATGGGGTAGACGTCGGGCGCGATGATGTCTGCGCCAGCCGCGTAATCCGTGTAGTAGAAATCGTAACAGTTTAATGCGAGTGACACTGGGTGGTATGGGTCCAGGGACTTGATGAGGTCGTAGGCGAGGCTAGTGGAGTTGAGGGGGTTGGATTTGCCATCAGCCTCGTCGGATTGGTACCAGGATAGGATACTGGGATGCGAGCGGAGGGTGGTCACCTGCTCAATCATCGATGTAGAGTTGTCCGGGGTCCACAGCACATCGTATTGTAGCCATATTCCGAGCTCGGCGGCGCGGTCGAGATAAGGCTGAAATTGTTCCCAAGGGAAAGGCTGATCGCCTAGGGTGCCTGTAGGCACAATGTGGATCATGTTGTACATTGAAGAGAAATCGTCAAGGGTGGTCAGGTTGGCATCCCAATATAGGCTCCATTGGACATAGCTGCAAACAGCATCAGTATAAATCCTTCTCTCTTGCAGAAATGGCGCACAGACTATGTGTAGGGGAATATCTCGACCCATGAGCTGTTCTTGCCTCGCTGAGCAAGAGTGCCTCCGTATAGGTTGTCAAGCCTGGCCACGCTACCGTAAGAATCCGGGTACGGAAGGTAAGACAAGTTGCTAGACGCCGTGTAGACGGTAGAGTTGGCGAGCACAGCCTGAACCTTGAGACTGTAAGGGTCCATTCTCGGCACGAGACTCTTCAGACTGACGGACACTTCATTGCCGGTCGATCCGATGTCCAGCGCTGCAGAGCCAAGGTCGACTCCTTCGGAAGAGATGGTGACTTCAAGCGTCTGAGCAGGGCTGGTCAAGAACGTCTCCGCGATAGGCTCGCCTACAGCGTAGTACAATATCTCGGCATCCACGAGCAACGAAGCTGTGGCGTCGGTGTCGAGATAGATGCTCATGCGAGGTTGGGCCTTGAGTCTGAGAGACGGGGTCGTTGTGGCTGCTGGGTCCTCAAACCAGCCACCAGGGTCAAAGGAGGAGTCTCTGAGGGGCGTAAGTTAGTGAATCCGGTATGGTCTTATTCCTCAAAGATTGCTTCTAAATACGCACGTTTCTCTGTAAGCCTTGCCGCACCAGATGTCAACGCCAGAGGGGTTGTTGAACTGTGCAGCGGCCAAGGACACTAGCAGAAGTAGCCATGGACGAGGCCATCCCCATGTAAATCGCATGCTGGTTGTTCAAGTTGTGACCAACGACAATAACATACAGCCGTAGCGCAGTAGTCAGGGGCAGAAACGACGGAATCCCCATGGGAGGGTGCGGCAGTGTCTTTGAAGTAAGAAAACATCGCAGCATGGCCACAACTCAAGGTCACGTTGTAAGCGGTGACCCGTCGCCAACATGCTGAACGTTACATGAGAACTCATGATGCACGGTATTGAACCCCACACACAGATAGCAGAGCTACCTAGGTAGGCTTAGGAAAGGAGTTGTGTTCCTGTCGTCTATCGGTCCGGCAAAAGTGTCCCCACTCGAAGCGGCCTAGGTTTCCGGGGTATATCCACGCCGTATCGCTGCGTACATGTTTTTCTGCTTGGAGGATCCATGTTGGGGAATCCGGATTGCTCGTAGATGGGTCAGATGGCCCTCATTAATAATTCCTTGCGAATGCCTTCACTCTGGGCGACAGTACTGTGGTATATCTATCGTTGTGGCTACCAGTTGGCAGCTTATGCTGCCAGCCGCTGACCAGCTGGGCCATGCGTGGGTTGTTTCAGAATAGAGGACAATGCCTGAATGCTTTCCATACTCCGTACGAGTCCCAAAAAAGCCAAGCACATGCAAGCTCCGTCGAGATCGTCAAAGCACCTTGGGCCAAGCATTTTGCGCCGTCCGACGTGCGTTTCAAGGTCGAGTCGCTCGTGTGGTGGCGTCTAGGCGTTCACGCTTTGGTCTATTTTCAGGCGGTTGTTTCAACACCTGGCCATGATATTGTTTGCCTCCTTCTGTCCGTCCAATAGCTTTGTCCCGTGCAAGCTGGCATTGATGTCTCTGGCAGACTAACAAAGTTAATATCTTCAACCCAAATCTAACCCATCCTCTACAGTCCTCTGCGAGTCTCTGCGAGTCTGTCTGTCTATCTGCTGAGCAGCAACGACATGCTCCGGTTGTGCACGCACTTTTGCTTCTGAACTCTTCTTAATTTTCGATCAGCTGTTGTGATCATCATGGACGAGAGCAGAACAGGACTCCTGTCCCCGTCTCAGCGCTACCAACAAGTAGGTCAGACTGATGAATACCAATCGGTTGGTCAGGCTGATCATGACGACCATGACGGCAACTTTTCACGAACTCGTCGCTCGATCGATTCCGACCTCGACTCCGACCTCGATGCCACCGAGTTCCTGACCGATCCTCTCGACGACTCTAAACCTCGGGCATACGACAATGAAAAACAGCCGGCCTTTCTCACCGGGCAGAAGAGCACTAACTATAGCGCCTGGCAGCGTCCTTTCCGGGGCCGCTCCAAGTGCTGCATCGCCACCTGCTCCGTCGTGCTGATCATATGGATGATCTTGGGCACGGGTGGAGCAGTCGTCTACAACAAGTTCAAGCAAGCTCCGAAATATGGGCAGTCCCCGCCGTGGTATCCCACGCCCCAAGGCGGCTCCGCGAGCACCTGGGCCGACAGCTACAAGAAGGCCGCCGTCATGGTGGGCAACATGACTCTGGCTGAGAAAGTCAACGTCACGACCGGCACAGGCTGGATGATGGGGCTCGCAGTGGGCACCAACGGGCCCGCCACGCACGTTGGCTTTCCTCAGCTGCAGCTGCAGGATGGACCACTGGGCTTGCGCTTCGCCGACAACGCGACAGCCTTCCCGGCCGGTGTTACTGTCGGCGCCACGTGGAACAAGGATTTGATGTACTCGCGTGGCGCGGCACATGGCAACGAGGCTCGTGCCAAGGGCATCAACGTGCTACTGGGTCCGTCTGTGGGACCAATAGGGCGCATGCCTGCTGGAGGGCGCAACTGGGAGGGCTTTGGCGCTGACCCGTATCTCGCGGGCGTGGCTGGGGCGCAAACAATCAAAGGCATCCAGTCCGAGGGCGTCATGGCCACCATCAAACATTTTGTGGGCAACGAGCAAGAGCACTACCGGCAGCCGTGGGAGTGGGCACTCCCTCACGCCATTTCGTCCAACATCGACGATCGCTCCCTCCATGAGCTTTATGCCTGGCCCTTTGGCGATGCGGTGAGGGCTGGCGTCGCAAGTGTCATGTGCTCGTACAACCAAGTGAACAACTCGTACGCCTGCCAAAATTCGAAGCTGCTCAACGGCATCCTCAAGGATGAGCTTGGCTTCCAGGGATTTGTTATGAGCGACTGGGGCAGTCAACATTCAGGGGTAGCAAGCGCTCTCGCCGGCTTAGACATGACGATGCCTGGCGACGGTGCGCTCTTCTCGGACGGCCTGTCTTATTGGGGCCCGGAGCTGACACTATCGGTCATGAACGGCTCTGTGCCCCTCGAAAGACTCAACGACATGGTCACGCGAATCGTCGCAGCTTGGTACCAACTTGGCCAAGACGATCCAGCCAAATTCAATAACTCGGGCCCGAACTTCTCCTCATGGACAAACGATAGATTGGGCACAAAGATTCCTGGGAGCAAGACGGACCAGGAGACTGTCGTAGTGAACGAGTTCATCAATGTGCAAAGCGATCACAGGGACATCGCGCGCGCTGTGGCCCGCGAGGGGACAGTTCTGCTTAAGAACGAGCTCCTGCTTCCCATTGATCGCATGGGCTTCACCGATGCCAAACGTGACCTTCGCAAGAAGCACGAGGGCAAACTCAAGATCGGCGTTTTTGGAGAGGACGCAGGACCTGGAAAAGGTCCGAATGCATGCATTGACCGGGCTTGTAACCAGGGAACGCTCGGTAGCGGTTGGGGCAGTGGTGCTGTTGACTTTCCCTACCTCGTTGCTCCTGTTGATGCACTCCGGGATGGCTTCAACATGTCTAAGGTTCAATTCTCGGAATATCTGACAAATACGCCGGACACCGCTTCTGACTCCAGCATCCTCGACCAAGATGTGTGCATAGTCTTTGCTAATGCGGACGCGGGCGAGGGGTTTGTCCGATGGGAGGACGTTTCCGGCGACAGGCCGAATCTGAACTTGCAAAAGGGTGGCGACGATCTGATTGTCAAAGTAGCCAAGGGTTGTGGCGGTGGTAATGGCGAGGTACTCGTGGTAATTCACGCTGTGGGCCCAGTCCTGATGGAGAAATGGATAGACCTCCCGACCGTCAAGGCCGTCCTTCTCGCCAACCTGCCAGGCGAAGAGTCTGGTCACGCCCTCGCTGACATCATCTTCGGCGACGAGAGCCCCTCTGGTCATCTGCCCTACACTATTGGCAAGAGTCTCGAGGATTATGGCCCAGGTGGACAGGTCTTGTATCTTCCCAACGGCGTTGTTCCGCAGCAAGACTTTGAGTGAGTCTTCCGAGTTGAGTGACATGTATCCACTAGAATGATGACTGACTCGAAGCAGTGAGGGTCTCTACATCGACTACCGGTACTTCGACAAGCAAGGTATCGCACCGCGCTTCGAATTCGGCTTTGGGTTAAGCTACACCACTTTCAACTACTCAGATATCACTGTAACCGGACTCAAAGAGAAGTCAGCCCTGCCCGCGAGCCGACCCGCGCGAGGCGCCACACCGCCTGAGTACACCTCTTACATCCCCGACGAGAGCGAGGCATTATGGCCCGAGGATGGCAGTATCCGTCGACTGGATAAGTACATCTACCCCTACCTGGACACCATCGACGAGCTTGTCGGTGAGCCTTATCCCTACCCCAAGGGATACAAGACCGCGCAGCCCCTATCGGGTGCGGGCGGTGACGAGGGCGGCAACCCGGATCTATGGGAGACATATGTGACCGTGTCCCTGAACATCACAAACAACGGCTCCAAAGCTGGCAAGATCGTTCCGCAATTGTACCTGGGGTACCCAGAAAGTGGACGCAAGTCACTGGACTTCCCGGTCAAGGTGCTCAGGGGCTTCGAGAAAATACATCTGGAGCAAAAGGAGACCAAGACGGTCGAGTTCAACGTGACACGGCGGGATCTGAGCTACTGGGACATTAAGCAGCAAAACTGGGTCATGATGACCACTGGGCGATACACGTTTGAGGTGGGTGACAGTTCGCGGGTCATCTTGGGCGCTGCTTGGTGGTGAGTGACTGGGGCAAGAGGGACATATTGGCGCAAGGCGTTATGAACCATAACAGGCACATAAGCCATAGATCACAGGCTGTCATTTCGAACATAATCACGGAGTTAATAGAAATACATTGTCTCTTTCTAGCCCCTGTGGAAGTCATCTGTGGCAGTCTCAAAGTAGTGTGACATCTCCGTGCCAGAATTGTGATACCCGCATTTGACCTACCAACATATTCAGCAGTCCGCATGCATGGATTATCGGTGTCGATAATTCAGACTGTGCGATATCACAGAACGATATAAGACTTACATAGAATGGCTCATTCTTGGCGCCACAATTGAGAATATTTTTGTAGCAGCCCACATTCCGCCCAACCCCATCCAGGGCCTGGATCATCTTCAGCCCAAGACCCTTCCCCTGGTGCTCCTTAGCGACGGCAATTTCCTCTACATGCCCGACGAGGCCGCGGTTGTGAATGCTGGCAGCATCTTGTGAGCTTTTCTTTGTCCAGTGGTCCTCATCCTCTAGCTCTTGGCATAGATAAAGGGGCGTTAACTCACAATTTCCTCTCAACCACCAAGCTGCCGGTCCCGACCACGACACCTTCGTGCTCGATTGCAAGCAGGTAGTATGTCCCCTTCGCCGCTGCCATCTCATCGTAGCGCTCGCTCCATTCTGCCTCGGAGATGTCGCCGACGAAAGTGAGCGTCGTGAGAGTCGTGAGATAGCCGTTGTGATAGTCTGCTTTCTCGAGAGGACGGATGGTGTAACCTGGCGGTAGCGTAGAAGGGGTTAGTAGGGTCGGAGAGAAAAGGGCGGCGGACATCTTGTTGATGTGAGGGGGGGGGCTGGTTGAGCGTGTGAGGATGAGGTCTCCTCGGACCCGCTATGCTTAGCAAGCAATGAAAGTCATGGTTCGCAGATAAGCTTATATAACGCCGGCTCTAGGGTCTTGTCCGTGGGGGTGATAGGCTCGGCAGTCCCTAAAACATAAGCAGACAAGGGCATTTCCTAGGCTAGAGGGACGTTATCGACGATCTACTAAACCCCTTCGATATTGCCCGGCCAAAGCTTGTGATTTGCTGCGAACATCGGAATTAGATCACCAACCGCCCATGTCTTATCTTTCGAGGGCGCGATTTGCTCCGAGCTGGAAAGCTTTGTGCTCGGTAGGGTGCTCCGTAGATAAGCTACTACGCATGGCATATGCATATTACCAGAGCTTGCTGCCCACAAAATGTCCGATGCTGTGTTACATACACCTCCGCTCTGCCATGTCAGACGTGCCCTGAGAGCAGAGAGATTCTGAAGACTTCATAGACAAGACTCCATAGACAAGGAATTCAAGATGGTGCAAATTGCGCTCGATCAAGGCGTTGGCTATGGCATAGTCATTGGCCTGGGCGCGTTCTTTGCGCTGGGTAAGTCACTCTACGCACGGCTCCATGACAGTCGTTTGAGTCCTCACTCATCGGAACGCACTCGCAACTGACACGCCGCATACAGGAATGATTCTCGTGACCTTCATTTTGAAGCGTTACAACCGAGAGGTGCAAACTAGCGAGATGTTCACCACAGCCGGCCGCACCGTGAAGTCCGGGCTGGTCGGATCAGCCGTCGTCTCGTCCTGGACCTGGGCTGCAACGTTGTTGCAATCGACGGGCGTGTGCTATCGATATGGCGTATCCGGGCCGTTCTGGTATGCATCGGGCGCCACGGTGCAAATTCTCTTGTTTGCAACGCTGGCCATCGAGCTCAAGAGAAGGGCGCCGAACTGTCATACCTTCTTGGAGGCCGTGAGAGCCCGGTATGGCACTGTGACGCATCTGGTATTCACCATCTTTGGCTTGGTGACGAATATATTGGTGTCACTTATGCTCATCGTGGGCGGAAGTGCGACTGTGAATGCCCTGACTGGCATGCACACGGTGGCCGCTATCTATTTGCTTCCCGTGGGAGTTGTGGGTATGCATATTACTACGTCCTGCTGCCGTCTGGGAGCTGACATTGAACACTAGCCTACACCATGGTCGGCGGGCTGAAGGCGACTATCTTGACGGACTGGATTCATACCTTCATTCTGCTCGTCATCATCATCATCTTCGCGCTCACGGCCTATGCACACTCGGATGTTCTCGGCTCGCCGGGGGCAGTCTACGATTTGCTAGTCGAAGCCTCTTCTCGTCACCCTGTGGATGGAAATAAGGTATTTATTCCTCACCAGGCTCTTTGCAACTCCAAGACACTATCTGTAACATGCGAGAGAGCGTGACTTTGGCTAACGACAAGGATAAAGGACGGCAGCTACTTGGTGCGTACTATTCTCAGGAACTGGCTGCATACGATTCTTGACATTTAACTGATAACATGGATCAGACCATGCAATCCCGCGAGGGCGCTATCTTCTTCGTGATCAACATCGTAGGAAACTTCGGCACTGTTTTCCTGGACAACGGATATTACAACAAGGCCATCGCCGCATCTCCAGTCCACGCGCTGCCAGGCTACATCCTCGGAGGGCTCAGTTGGTTTGCCATCCCCTGGCTCACAGCAACGACCATGGGCCTCGCAGCCCTCAGTCTCGAAACAGTCAGTTGACAACCCCGAGACATACTCTGCTGGCGCCCAGTGCACACACTAACACACCCCAAGAACCCTGTCTTCCCGACCTACCCAGACCGCATGTCAGATGCGGACGTCTCTGCCGGTCTTGTGCTCCCCTACGCCGCCGTGGCGCTTCTCGGAAAAGGTGGCGCCGTCGCGACGCTTCTCATTGTGTTCATGGCTGTTACCTCGGCAACATCGTCTGAGTTGATCGCTGTGTCATCTATCTGCACGTACGACATCTACCGCACGTATTTCAAGCCTGATGCAAGCGGAAAGAGGCTTATTTGGATGAGCCACTGCTTCGTGGTGGGCTACGCGTTGTTCATCGCGACGTTCTCGGTTGGATTGCACTACGCGGGCATCTCTATGGGCTATCTTTATGGTTCGTCTTACCCGGTTGTTGGGACTTCCTCACCAGCTCAAGCCAACTCGCGGATCATTTGGGATTGGGGGATATGGCTGACATGGACTTTTTGCAGTTATGATGGGTGTAATCATCGGCTCCGCTGTCATACCTGCTGCTTTGTCGCTCACCTGGGCAGGTCAGAATATGTGGGCTGTGAGTATTTCGCACCGTTACTCCCTATCCGCAACCTATGGAAGCTGACTGCATGTTGACAGGCTTGCTTGTCTCCCCCCATGGGCCTAGCATTGGCTCTGATCGCCTGGCTGGTCACTGCTCGGAAGAGCTGCGGCAGTCTCGACGTGGCCTGCACCGGTTCTAACAACCCCATGTTGGCTGGAAATGTGTACGTGAACTACCAGGCTGGAGCATCATCTGCCTCACTTTTTCTCGTCGAATGAAGTGTGTACTGACTCGGGAGGGAAGCGTTGCCCTACTCTCGCCCCTAGTGATCATTCCCGTCCTCACACTCGCGTTCGGTCACCAACACTACGATTGGAAGAGCATGATGCAGATCCGCCAAGGCGACGACCATAACGCAGCCGCTACGGCCTCTGACTTCGAAAATGTCCCCTCTGCCCAAGTCGAGACTCCCAATGCGTTTGAGGCGGAACAGAAGAAGCTGCTCCGAGCAGGGAAAATCAGCAAGTCCATGACGGCCGTCTTGACGTGAGTGGACCTCTGTCTATTCCCCTTGCCTCCAAGTCTCGCCATACTGACACGCTCAACAGACTGTCGTTCCTGATTCTCTGGCCAATGCCAATGTACGGTACCGGATACATCTTCAGCAAGCAATTTTTCACAGGCTGGGTCGTTGTCGGCATCATCTGGATCTTCTGCTCGCTGTTTGCCGTGGGTCTCTTCCCTGTCTTTGAAGGCCGCAAGACCCTGGCGTATACGGCCCAGGCGATTTATCTCGACGTTACCGGCAAGAGACGTCCCCGCCAGGGTCATACAATGGCGCTTGAGGGCGAGTCTGAGGAGCACAGCGTTCAAGGGGATGCCAAGACAGCGGGTATTAAGGAATCGCCGGGCAATGTGATACCAACTGAGAAATAGAGGAGGCTTTATTTGGGGCAGGCGACATCTATCGTGGCGGTGTGAAGATGAATGCAGGCGACCGCGTAGGTTTGGTATGATAGTTCAGTAGTTCCGGAGCAAGTCACCATCACCGCAGCAGCCAAAATTTGAAAGAGCCACAGACCCGTCTAGAAGACTCAGGTGATGCTCGGCAGCGCCGGAGCGGCTCGATACAAAGAATGCTATTTACACACTTCCTGCCTCTAGTGTTCATGGTGCAAGAGAGCTTCTAACGTCCACTGTTGCTGTCGAAGGTGAGGAACGGTCGGACGTCTCGGCAGACCAGAGTAGACTTGTGAAGTCTTGGCTCATTATCGCGAGTACTTGAAGCCTGCAAGAAGGCAGCCACATTACCAGAGAGCGATCATAGATTGGTGGTAGGCTGAAAGAAGCCCCACTTGGTGTTTGGCCATGTTCAACGCAGGGCTTATGATTTGCGCGTAGTGTGTGCCCATATCGCTGGTATAGTTGGTTCAATTGTTAATTTCCCATTTGAGGTGTTTTGGAAGTTGTAGTGACTACGCTGAGCACGGCCTCAGGGCTCTAGGATGGCTCATGTTGGTGGTGGGGCACCCAGGGCAGCCCAAACGTCTTCTCAAGCCCATGGATCCTCCATATCACCGCCGTTTGAAGGGTCAGCAGTGACACCGTCGGCGGACGTGGCAGCAGACTGCAAAGGCGTCGTCTTCTGTGCCAGTTCCCAGGCGTGACGCTCGTTTACCACTCGCTCGGCGCGGTAGTTGTATATGAGAGCGAAGATATGTATCGGCGTGTACAGAGCAATCTGATGGATTCCGAATCCTCCACTTCTCTTCACAATGTGAGGAAGAAGGCGAGTTCGTCCGTACCGAGTCCGGAGTACCAATAGGGCTTCCGCCGCGGTGAGCGCAGGCAGCGCAAAGCAAAACTGGACGCGACCCACTCCCATCCAATGCTTTTGCTGATCGGTGGGTGGGCCGGGTGGTGGCGATCCCACGGTGTATTTTGATGTTGTCGGACTCATTGTGCTTTTGGTGAAGGTTCCTGATGGGAGTTGGACGTTTTTTGGGGAGGCTGTGGTCAATAATTTGCAGCAAAGTTCGCGTCGCTGGCCCTATTATAAAGCCTATTCCCTGTACCTGCACTGTGCGAGTAATCTCATCCCCGTGTACATTTAACGGAAACACAGAGCCTGTGGTCAATGTTCAAGATCTGGTAATACTGCAGATTAACACTATGATGTACAGAGCATTTGTGGCCTACATATCGAACTGTATTCATATCCAACACCAACTTGTTCTTCGATACTTCTACAAAGCACGCAATGAGCTCACAACCCACAAGGTTTCGCCTGCCAAGTAGTTATCCATCATCCTCAACAGGTGCAAAATGCACATGCCGAACTTCAGACCCACCGCGGCTCCCAATCGAAGAGACACGACCATCACTGTGTCGTTTTGAAATCCGAGACCCATCTGAGCTTGACTCTGGTGCTGTCCTGCGATCACGGTATGTGAAGTCGCGCGAACCACGGTCTCGTGGAAGGTCTGATGTTCGTGAGCGGGCTGTATCGATGCTGTGCCTCCGATATGACTGGTCATCATTTGCACCGAATATGTTTTGCCGGTGTCCGCGGAGATCGTTAAATTTTCTGTCCTCCGAATCACGGTGGTGATGGTGACGTGGGTGGCGATGATTGTCGTCCTCACCGGCTAGTGCTCGGCCGTGACGAGAGTGTGAAGGACTGTGATACTCGTCATCACTATATGGGTCTGGACTACGATGGTGATGGTTGTAGAGGCCATCTTCCCCATCTAACCAATCATGATGATGCCACTGATGGTGCCTCCTAGCTCGATGTTGCGTGCGGTCATTGTCTCGATCATCGTGCTCTCTCCGGTGGCCGTGATGCCGCCGCGCCTGCTCACTGTCCCGATGCTCCCGCCCGAATATCTGTAACGCTCCGGCCGCAACGGCCGCACCCAAGCCAGCCTTGAGAAGATGGCCTGCGCGGCCGTGATGGCTCTGCGCCTCGATGGCCTCGTTTCCCGCCCATGCGCCTGCGGTCAGGCCGATGGCGAGGTCGATGTCTCTGCCTAGGCTGACTCTCGGTACAATTGGGAGGCTGTGGCGGCGAGTGTGTGACGGTCTCATTAAGATACTTGGGATTGGGCTAGTAGTGGTGGTATCTTTGCTGACCTGTGACTGCTGCCAGGTGACGGGCAATAAATGGCACTTTTCGTGCCGTGCAACGATATTACCAAGTCAGGACAGATCTTCGAGTGAGGGTATCGAATTTGCGTGTCACCATCTTCGACGTGGTGTCCCAGATGGGCGACCTCGTCAAAGATTATATTGTAGGGGGGGATCGTGCTAACACGCCAGATTGCCGTTTGTAAGCTAGCACGAACGGCAAAGGAGTGCTACATCGCATTAGTGATCAACTTGGAGGTGTCTGGGAATGGTTGGCTGGCTACTTAGTAAGTAGGGCTGGCAGATGGAAAGCTCAGGCATCTCAAGATGATGGAAGGCCGGGATGGCATGTCCGCGGGACGGATATCAACGGATGCACTCGCCATGCTAGCATCTCGCTGAAAATATTTTCATTGCGAGTGACCGTTGGACAGATTCGTAATTGTTGCAATTAGTCACAGGGGCTCACGCTTGGGAACATTCTATGACGCTCGTGGAATCGACGAGACCGTCGGCATGTAGACGGAAGCTCAGTGCATTCACTCGAATTTCGGAGAACATGGTCAGAGGTTGTCGTTTTGCATTCGCAAAAAACATAGCCCCGTAAATGCTGGCTTCGATCTGTTACTAGCAATAGGTTGGGCAGCTCGCGGTGGTCTCGGACGTCAGCAGCTCTATCCCAGACGCTGTCGACTCAGTTGCATTGCCACATCTGCAGTGGCCCCATCAAAGAAGTCATTCATGACGACGACAAGATCATTGCTGCCACAGGCCCGAAGCGCGTTGTCCCTCACCCACGGTAGTGTCTTGGCATCACATATCGGCTTCGTCGCCAGAAGAATGCTGTTTGAGGCGCTAGCAGACAGAATCGAGAGCACCACGGCCTTGGGGATGTTCGAGGCCGTGGCCTGGCACTGGATGTTGATGAAGCCGCGGCCTCCGCAACATTCCGGGTGCAGTACGGTCCCGAAGCCCTGCACAATGCTGTCGCCATCCAATGTGGCGTTGCCCGCGTCAGTGTACGTCGAGATCGAATCCACGTTCGCCAGCATGATCAGCCGCTTGCGATCACGACGAAGATCGCCAATAGTCCTGTTCCTCAAGTCGTCTAGATTTCCAGCAATGACACGGTGGTCGTGGCCATCGCCCTGCCGAAGTGCAGCTTGCAAGTACTCGTTTTGCTGCTGATCAGACGGTCTCGCGCAATCTCCGGGTACGCCTACGCGAAGTCAGCATCTTTGAAGTTCTGATTCTGATACCTAGAACCATTTCAACGCGCAGGCAGGCAAAGTGATAACCACGGGAATGACAAAAGTCTGAAGTGGGGCTAACTCGCCACTTACCGTCCCAACGATTCTGCACCACGATGATCTCAGTAGGGTTGTCCACCAAGAAGCGAACGACACCAATCAAGAAGTCATCGTAGGCCATGCCTGGGATGGCACTGTGCTGGAAAAAAAGCTTATCCGGAAGATGCTGCCTTACTTCTGCGTGGGTAAAGGCAGGTCTGAATTCAAAGTACCTAGCCCCAAGGGCGAAGATTATCTCAAGAGGGTCTTTCTGAGTGAAGGCAAGGCTCGACACGATGTTCGGGGCAATGGCTTCTACCCCGGGGCCGCTCAAAGTGTCAGCCAGCTCAGAGAGCACTTTGGCGTACTGGTCATTGCCCTTGAGGAGAGTCCGGACGACAGCCCCTCCAGCATGTTGGAGAATAGCTCTGCAGTTCTGCATGTTGTTCATACCGACGTCGTGTGCAGCGGGCAGAACCAGCTTCCTGAATGGCTGATCCTTCTGAGGAGACCCAATCGGTGCCACGCGTCCAATCCAGTCTGAATAGTTGGGCGTCACCGTTATGTAGCATTGATGGCGGCCAGGAAGGAGGTCGTGGCCTTCTCCTGCTTCGTAAAAGCCGAAGGAGACGATGATATTCGGGTCTCTATGCAGAATGGAGTGTGTATCCGCAATGGACACCATAGTCCCTTCATTGGCTGATCCGGTGATTGCGTTGACCTCCATCCATTGCTCGGTGACGAGGTTGCCATCGTGCAGGACCTTGAAGGTGAAGCGGCCTTTCTTATTGAAGAGGCTGTCGATGTTGCTGGAGTCCACCTCGAGATCCCCATTCCAGAACTCGTGCAGCCGATTCTTAATCACCGTCTGGCCTGGGACCGAGAGCTCGATCGAGCATCCTGGCGCGGCGATGTATGTGTAAGTTTGGATGCCTTTGCTAGGCATGGTGATGTCTGCAGTGAAGAGTGAGGGGCAGGGGCCGAGGCCGTGTGTGCGTATGTGGCTGTGTGCCCTTGTCTAGATGTCGATCAGCCGCGTAGAAGGGTGAGACGTCCTTTATTCCCCTGTGCCCATTCGATTGTGTACTGTGTAGGCGAGTGTCGATGTTGAGGTCGACGATGAACGTCCCCAGCCGCCCAGACCGGCACTTGCTTACTGTTGAAAAGGAGACGGCTCCGCCACACCCCATACCGGTACTTCTTGCCTCCATATCGCAACCCAATCAACCTGGTATCTTGGCAATTGCTGTAAAACCGGGTTAGGGTTTCTTCAACTCTGCCTCCTTCCAGATGTCCTTCTTCTCTAGCCGCGTTCAAGTTAGCCTCAACGGCCTGAAACACTTACCTTTGCTCTACAGAAGGCCCGTCCTGCAATCTGCGCTGCTGCCTATTCTTCTCTTTCGTGAACAATACTATGATCCTCAGCGTTTTCACTACTGCGGGCTTTACCAAGAATTGCCCGACTGTGAAGCAGTAATCTCGGAGGAAGTAGAGCCAACAAAGATCCGAGTGTGCGAACCATTGCGGAGGTTGAAAAGTCATTATCGATGGTTGACTTTTACATTTTAAGGTTTGTGGAAACCGTTCTTCAGTGGGAAGCACTATACAATTTCCTGCAGACAGTAGTTCTCTTGTAGCACGTACAGTACCATATTCGAATCCGCAGGAAAGGTCGTTTTGAAATACTAGACTAACATAGAATCTGCCAAGCAAGCACGATTCCGATCAAATGCAAAATATTGCTCACCCTCAACGCGTGCGAGCCTGCAATGACAGGTGTACCATTCTGGGTGGACGAGGCTGTGCCAGTGGTCATTGGTGGCATGGGCGAGGAAGCAAATCCGGACGAGTTCAGCCCAGCCCTCGTTCCAACGACACACTGACGAACGGTTTCTTGGTCCGTGAAATTACCTGCAGTCCCGTGGGGTGTCATAGTCAGGTTATAATCGGTCGACGAGAAACCACCTGCCGCCCAAGCGGTATAGCCCATGAAAGCGTCAGAGTTGGCGTTGATGAACGCGAGCTCACCGCACAGACTTCTTATACACTGAAAGTTCCTGTCAGCTAACGAGCTTCGATAGTCCCCTAAGCAAGACTTACAGATGTAGTGTTTCCGCCTCCAGTCTCACTCAGCATAGCCTTGCGACCATTCGCTACCAGGATGCGAGAGAGAGGAACGAAGGTGTCGTTAACTTGGTCTCCTATACACTCAAGCTGCGTGCCGCTGCCGTCCGAGTCCAAGTACTTGTGCACATCGAAGATGAGACTTTTGTTCGACCCATCCAGGTTGTGTACACGCGACAGGTTTCCAAAGGAGCCGTTGCTCACGAAGGTTTTGGCACCAGTGAAGTCATTGCCGGGAAGCAGAATCATCTGGGTGGTTGCTCCCGCCATGCGAATGGCCGTTACTGCAGCTTGTACGGTCTTGAAATACAGCGTCAGCACAAGATCCATCCCATAGTGCTGTGTTGCTTGCTTACATCGGCCCAGATGGATATGTTTGGAATGTCATGCGGCTCATTCATGATACCGAAGATGACTTTGCTCTCATTCCTATACGTCATCGCGATCTGAGACCAGAGGGCGGCGAATTGTTGGTTCGTGGGGCCACCTTGCCTGTAGCGACGAGCGAGGGTGGTCAGCAAGGCTAATCTCTCTAATTAAGGCCTTTGTGTCCTGGGGGTGGTGTACCTACCCGATGATCTGTCCCTCAAAACGAGCGTAGTTGTGAATGTCGACGATACAAAACGAGCCGGTCGCCAGACATGCGCGCACCAGCCGGTCATACTGGCCCATGTTGACCTGGCTCAGCTGTCCTGTCGAGGTGGCGAGCGCGTCGGGGGAGATTTTGGTGACGGCAGTCCCATTGAGATTGTTGCTGTTAATCAAGAATTGCCAGGTAGTGGGCAGACGGAACGTGTTCAGGCCATCCTGTTGGACAAAGTGTTGCATCTGTGCTAAACCATCACTGTTCCCTTCTCCGAGCGAAGTTAAAGGACCAAAGCTTCTGCTGATGTTCTGTTTGCCCTGGATATCGCCGCCGAACTCGAAACCAGCGATATTGACGCCCTAGGACTGGTCAGATGTGCGAACAAGCACTCAACTCGATGCGAGTAAGGGCTGTTGAGCCGTGGAGGCTGATGGTTCATTCACTTACTGCGAAAGGCGAGACTGCAAGAGCCAAGGCTACTTGCAAGATTAAGAGGATGGTACGCATGATGTCAGATTGGAAAGGAGTAGGCTCGATGGTTCAGAGCAGTAGCTTGTCGAGTTGAGGCACGAGCAGCTGGCCACCTCGTCGGACGCCGACCGGGGGCATGGATACTAAATAGACATCTGAGAGACGCGATAGAACCGGAGTAGCTCTGACATTTCTCAACAGCAGCGACCTTGTGCATCCGGATATATGAGATCGCAGCGGCGTCTCATGATCAATATATTGCTATGCGGATCCACTTCCGGTCCGAGATGACAGTAGAGCCGCAGGCGATCATTTGTACAAGGTGGCAGCTATCAACGAAACAGAGAATAATTGTCAGCCTATACACACACAGCTGGTTTATCCCGCCGTTTAGAATCACGAGTCTTGGCCAATGTTGTTGCAGCCTTGTTTCCCGTGTGCTCAGGCGGAAAGTCAGCTCGGACGGATCGGACAAGTGTCAAACACTTCCAGTCGGAGATCACCCAAAAAGTTGCACTCGCCCAAATATGGCAAGCAGACGTGCAAGCTCTCGATAGCTCGGGAGTCACAACGATTATCCGGCCCAATCAACCCGTCCTCAAACGTGTAGCACGCAAACACCGGTTCAGAGGCTCGAGGTGGTGGACACAAGATGTCGTGCCGGTACTACCCCTACAGCCTTCATCGGTGTCAGTCATGGTGCCACATAGAATGATTCAACGACGCTATTCACTACATTTGAAGACTCCGTCAAGTCTATACTCGATTGGGTATCTCTACTATCACTGCTACGCTAAACAAATGCTGGCTCTACGATGTGACAGTCGCGGAGCTCTTGAGGCCTGTATTCCTCATCAAGAAAATAGCACTGCACTCTAACATCCTCGCGAAGGTGTTTTAAATATTCCCTTCGTTCCAAATTCCTTTGCCCACTTCTCGCTGCCTCTCATTCCAGTCATCAACTCCCTCCTGACAGCCATCGCTCTCGTCCCCGAGTCACCTATAGACAACCACCGTTGAAACCAGGGCAGCTCAAGGCCAGGTCTGCTCAAGTTGTGTACCTCAAACTTCCGATGCTGGGCTTGAACAACGCTGTCGTCCTTCGTCGGCGCACATTCAGCTGTGGACAGCTTGCAGACAAGCTGGGCTGCAGTGAGCCCATCGAGGGCTACGGCAGAACTGACTGTATGCCAGTATAGTTGACTCCACGGTGTCGAACCAGCCAAGAAAGCATCGTTGCACGCCCGCGCTTGTGTCTCGGATGTCGCAGACGCTGACTGCAGAAATAGTACATAAGTTCTCATGAGTCTCAACACATCGTTGATCCTGCAGTCCGGGTGTTGCCCGCTGTCCATAGCAACGACGCGTGATAACTGTGCGAGATCTGTCTCGCATTACCGAGGTCGCCTGATAGCAGTGTGCATCGTCCTGATCCTGCTCATTCATATGCCATCGATGGAATGACAGAACGTCTTCTTGTGGGCGCGTAAGGTTGAAGAATGTGGTCGGCGAGTATTTGTCCGCGAAAGCTTCGGAGTACGAAAGATAAAGAAGATATTCCTTATTCGATGAGGCCCACGATGAGCAGCGCATTGGCAAGGCGGCTGACTAAGCGACCAGCAAGGAGGTGAAAGCGTCTTCGCCTGCGAACACGGATGGCCATCGACCATTTCGGTGACCTTTGGCCCGAGCTTGCGATCGGTTTCGTCGTTTCGAATTCAATCAAATCTTGTCTTCGACCGTTCTCAAGGCCATGCGAGCGTCTAGGGGAGCGTTGCGTCTCGCAGGACATCAGAAGAGGCAGGCTTGGCTCTTTATAAAGCATCAGAAAAAACGGACAGCCCATGCTGGAATCAGACACTCCGATCCTGCATTCTGGAGCATCGGGGTTTTTTGTATGTAAATTTATCAGGTCGATGCGTGAGGCGAAGTTCCGTAGGTTGTGCTAATCGCCGGCGCTTGAATGCATGATGAGATTCTGTTTAAAACATCCTTGGCGAGTGCTTTCAAGCAAGGTGCTAAGCAACGTGGCAGCTGCCGTCCGACGTCTTACCCCACACGCCTCAGAAGCCCTGGTGCCTTTGAGGCTTAGTTGTTCCTGACCCAGAGAAAGCGCGTCGAATATGAGGCTGGTCACTCATGGTGGACAGTGACCATGGGATACGTGACTGGGCAAGGGAGGATGTGGTCACCGGCAAAAAGACGGCGTTCACTTTTAAATGGCATTGCCTCTATTTCCCTCCATGATGGAATGACCGGGCGTTGCGTGGATAACAGGAGAAATATTCCATTCCAACCAAGCTGGTCTAGGCAGTCAGTCCTTCAGTCAGGAGTAAGCCAGTCGGCCACCACCGAGCATTTTGCAGGACCTTAGCGTGCCGGGCCGAAGGTATGGTTCTGCGGATACTAGGTTTCAATGCAATCTTCCATATCCAAACCATTGTCAATCTCAACGCACTTAAACGCTGAAGAACATCGTGTATCCTGTCCAAAGTGCACGCTTGCTTGACCATTACATAATTTATAGCTGGATTTGCGAGCTCAGGCACACTCTAGTTCTCAAGACCTCAACCTCGATCTGGAGGCGTGTTCCGCTGGTCCTGGCCCCAGAAGCGAGTCGCCATCCATTATTCGAAAGTACTTAACTGTCATATACAATCGCCTATCACTATTCACCAACAGCCGATAACATAGAGTTGCTGCGCTTCTGGAGCTTCGCTCGTGACGACCGTGCTGGCGCTGCTGATGGATCAGAAGCGTACTGTTCATGATTCCGTGGGTCCTCCGGACGCCCCGTTGTCACCTTCACAAAATTCCCCAACCGATCACCCAGTCGATGTTTCGACACCCGCTGACTGAATGAGTCCCCGATGCCGCTACTACTGCGACCCTGCTGACCCTCCTGCTGGCCAACAGGATCTGTATACGGCTGATCGTCGTGATAGAAGCGCTGATTTTCGATCTCGTACCGGCCGGCCTGGATGACTGCCTCGTTTTTCTTCATCGCCTCTGGATCCGCCCCGATACGTCGGTCCACAACAGAATTGACCGTCCCACGGAAAGCCTCACCCGCTCCGTGGATGCCAGCAGCTGCCATCTTCAGGTTCGACAGGGTGGATTGGCCGTGCAGCTGTGGCTCTGGACGCTGTCCAACGCGCAGTGGGGCTGGCACTGTGCCCGGCGCGGCCTGATTTTGCGACGGCGGGACACGCCCGGGATATGAAAAATGTTGAGCATTAGGCCTGGATGGTGATCGAGACGCAGACCGCAGAGGGATATCTGGTGTTGTTGGAGTGATGGTGGTCTCGACGTGAGCAGGTATGGCAGGATTGGGGGGAGCCAAAGGCTCCCTCGGCGGAATGAGACGGTGGCCGGGCGTTTCTAAACTCTTCCTCCGTATTTTCTGTGTCTGGTTGGTTGGCTCATTGCTCTGTATAGGCTCGTGCGATAGCGGCGCCGGCACTTCCAGGTGGTCCTCAGACCCGATCGCTTCAGCCTCGGCCAAATCTGTAGACTTTCGTGGTTCCTCCACAGTCGAAGTGACTTGAACTCCATCTGAGCCAGTCACTGTGGTCGTAGTTGTTGTAGTGGTTGTAGTGGTGGTTGTAGTAGTTGTTTTCCCAGTGTTCGGATCTGTCCGCGTCTCTTGCTTGATCGCGGGCTCTGACGCTGCTGCATTGGCGAGAGGGCTTCGAGGAGGGATTGGGCTTTTTGATCTGCTGGACGTCTCGGTTCTGAAAGAACTGCTAGGCTCACTCGATCCATAGGCGGAATCAATTGTGTCGTTTGTGACATCTTGACTTTTGGCAGACTTGGCAAACAACTTCCACCGTGAAGCCTTCTGTTTGGAGTCTGTACCAGATGTCATTGTGTTGAATATGCTCCAGCTGTAATATTCGCCTCGGATGTTTGAACTTTACGGATGAAAAGCCCAAGAGCAGAAGTGTTGGAAGCTGGAATGTCTTTTGCCGCACACATCATCGCCCAAGCAACAAACGGAGGCAGCCTGGAGACGATCGCCGCTGCACGGCTTGGTCTTGATGACCTCACTCCCACTGGAAATCACTGTGACGTCGGTTGTTAAAGTAAAGCATGCAGGCTGTTTGAACTGTGGCTCATCTGAAGTCGGGGGAAACCCGCCGCGAATCAGGGAGCTTCATGGAGCGACACTGTCACATCGCCTCCCTGAGCGCATGCGCTACTGCAAACACAACGCCACCAAAACCAAGGCTCAGACTTGCTAAATTGCTAGAGCATCTCTTAGGCAATCTGAAGCCACCGCTTGACGTCTTTTGAATGTGGTCATATATGTCCGCATAATTGCTGTTCAACAAAGTCACAGGATAGTGTTGCCATAGTCATTAGCACAACATACCAATAAGTATGAAAAATCGAGTTGCTCGAGTCTCGTCCTGAGGATTTGAAAAGCTGGAGGTATTGTAGCAGTAGGTCTTGGGAGTTAAAACAGGGATCAGGCTTCAAGAAACGTATAAGATGATTGGTGAGAACCCTGAGACCCACCTATCCTGGGTGGACCTCAGGTCTACGCTCTTGGACTATTAACATGATAAGAACCTCGAAGTCATGAGAACTACAGCGATCTACGCTGGCCGTATGGACTGGGGAATCCAATACAATTCGTCTGGATGCACCTCCGTCTTCAGAATAGCAAGGCGACGGACAGCCGTCTCGCCATGATACAGCTGATTTGCCACCTCACGATCCAAGTCTGGGTCCTGGTAATTGGGTTCCGCTCCTATCGAGCCTGGATAAGCCTCCCTGATGACTTGCGTAAGATCTTTGATGAAAGCCTTGGTGGAACCGAGCAAAGGCGGTGGGTGATCACTTGAGTAACCATAGTGCTGAATTACACAGAGACTGTCACGGTGCGTATACTGTAGGATGATGACTCGGCCGAGACACTTGTGATGCGGGAATCTGGCCCGCCGTGCAAGTTGATAACCGCGTACCATGACTTTGGACCAGAGTTCAGTATCAGCATGCTAATAACTTTTTTTTAGAAGGAGATGAGCAAAATTGAACTCACTTGGGATGGCTCCAGGGTAGCTTGGCGCATCGCGCTGAAGTAGTCGAATAGTCCCTTCTCGGACAGCGGTGCTTGTTCGGGAATAATCGCACTTCGAGTGTACTGCAGTCCATAGTGAGTAATCAAGTCTGGGGCGGATGAAAACATCACTCGCAAGGAGAATGGGAAACTGACAAAGGTACCAAATGCCTCTCCAGTAGCATCGTTCGAGTGGCTGCCGGAGAACCACTCGAGACATTCTAGCCAGCCCGTTGACTGTCTCGCTTATCAACAGGTCTTTGAAATCCACCCAAGATTTTTGGCGCAATCTGGAAGTCTCAGTCAGTCACATAGCACGAGGTCCTGAGTACGTTGTTGATCTCAGTGCTGCGTGATCTCTACCCCTGTTCCATTGCGAGACTGGAAGTGCTGGGAGCGAACAAAATCACAGGACCTTCCTCATGCAGTCTTACAACTTCAGGGAGCAAGTTGAAATACGCACCAGATTTTCGAAACGACCCCGTTCCCCTAAATAAACACCCCAGATAGTCCATGATCTAACATATATGTAAAAGCCAAAAGACGGGTCTCGGTCAACAATGTTGCCGTCCTGGACGACTTTCTGAATATGCAAGAAAGTAAAAGCAGCTTCATCCGCTTTGTCCACGATATTTGCAACGTCACATGAAAACAGCACAAATTACTGCGGGTTGATATTGGAACACTCGCTTGTACAAGCGGGCGCGGCGGTCGAAGTCCGGGTTGTTTGGGAAGAGCGAGGGGACGGCCAAGGACTGCAGACTGTGGTGGAGCTGGGTATGATCGAGTTTGGCGGATATGGAGGACATGTTTCTGTGGTAATGGGGGACTAACTCGAGAAGGGCAGATTTGACGGCACGAAGAATTTGTAATTGCTGAACGCAAGTCGTATGGATCTCAGGATGCAGTAAAAGAGTACATTTTCAATGATGCAACGTTGTCGTGTCGATCTCCGTTGTCGCATGCGGCCAATGCCGTGTTCGCAACAAGGCTGCAAAGGTACTTACTTAGTACTGTAATTAGTTCAATAGTATTCCACATCGTGCATTGGGTACCCGGAATAAAGCGCTGCATGATTTAAATGCTACTTCATGTGCTTTTCTTAATTCAACTGTATTCCTATATGGGATGCACAATACACCAAGTCTATCGACCACAATATCGTCAAGCCCCACACTGCTCCAGACCTACAGCTTGGTTTGACCCTCTGCAGCTGAGAATAGCGCCTTGCAACTTGAGAATAGTTAATTCATATACATATATATATACTACTCGCTATGTTGGCCTGGACTTTACACGGGCTGCCATGGTAACGAGGCCCTGGTGTTGACGCCTTGGTGTGGCATCTGAAGGTTCCACACACAAAGCACTTTGTTGAAGTCTGTACAAAGCTACAATCAGGCAGTCAGGGTAGGGCTGGGGATTTTCGACCAAGTCGAATGTTTTGAGACAATGCATTTGATATGTTCACCGATCACCGAAGTAGTATTCAGTGGTTTGGGCGACACAACAGAGAATTTACATACAGCAGCAAGCTGCCAGGGCTACGAGCCATCTTATGCATCCCATGGTCCCGGTTCTTTTTAGATGTATTTTCGCTGCTGACTCTCCGCTGACGGGACGTAAAAACCGTTCGCACTAGGTCATCGTCTCAGAGAATATCGTCACTAGCTGTATTGCTAAACTTGGTACTCAGACTTCACATCTTGAACCCACGCTTGACCATATCCTTGATCTTCGATTACAGGTACAATGTCGGATTACTCCAAAGAGACCCAATCTGCGGTCAAACTTGCGTTGGTGGCTGCGCATAATCTACTTGACCAGCATCTGGCTGCGATAAAAGCTGAGCGTGATCAACTTGTAACCCAAATCGCTTACAAGCCTGAAGACCTTGACAAAAATAAGACAGCTGCACTGACCAATAGATTTGATCTGGTCCTGGACGAGATACACAAGATAGAAATCCAATTCACATCAGATGCCGCCAAGCCAATTCTTGAGGAGCACAACGTGCAAAATCTTGTATTGCAATCTCACGCCCTCCCGCGATTCTTCTTCCGAGGCTTCAACGCAATCAGTGGGGGCGGTCCTGCCCAAATGCTCAACTCAGAGGTGGGTATCACACCTCATGCGCACTTTGTCCAGCCGCAGAGGTCAGATCGCTCTCTTCATCACACACTTACCACTTTGCAACAAGCAGCCGCCAGACACACCTCCAACGAGCCGTTCAACACGCCCTTTACTAGCTGGACTGCCGACTTTCAGACAGCCACCTATTTTGCCATTGGGCACATTCCCACTCCAGAAGAAGGAGATGCAGGTGTTGAGTGGCACGTCAATGACACAGATATGGAGACAGGCATGGCTGTTCTGGATACTCGGACGACTCCTGATATTCATCTGCGCGTTTCCCCAGCCGGTCATGGAGCCGGTGGTACCGTTGACAGGAGAATATGTAGTCTACGGACCAATTGTTCGAGCCAACGAAATTGACTTGGGGGTCCGCTCAGCAGAGTACTAAAATATTTGAGACACATATATTTCGAGCCTTTTCATAAATACAATACAATAGACGTATATTTACAAAGTTCAAAATAAATACAATGCGTATAAATATGTATTAATACATACATACATTTCTAAATATATA
>JAGKQA010000120.1:0-116233 GCA_022609195.1 Plenodomus libanotidis | reverse complement strand
TAATAAAGCTATTATAATATTTATTATAATATAAAGTTCCTGGCTTTACTATAAAAAATCTGTGAGCTTTATAAAGCATGCTTTGTAATTGGGCGAAATTTCAGTATATAGTTGAAATGTATAGTATGTTTATAATGAGAGCTTAGCCGAAATGATAGGCTTGGATCCCAGCAAGAAGCTTGGCCGGCAAAATGGTCCTTGTACGGGTTAACAAGTGCTGTTCTCTCCAACCTCAAGAGCAGACCTTCTATTATGTTACGTAGAGTCTCGAGGTCGGTCACAAACCCCTGTTCACCACCTAAGTTAGAATCTAGAAGCGCCTCCTGAAGTCTAGATCGACTCAAAGCCTGGGCCGTCTGTGCGGACGGTGAAGAAATCACACCAAGAAGAGAATATGTACGAAAGAGGTGATTACTGCAGCATTAGTGCAGCACGAGGCAGAGAACAGGATTGGTAAGTACGGATTTGTAGTACAGTATGTGTGTGTTTGGCTGTTGCAGAAAAAAATGTCCAGAGTGGAGAATGCGAAGTCGTCTCCAAAAGTTGACCCCAGACCGTGCTACGTCATCCTCCCTCCATTTTTCGGCGATTCTCAAAACTGGAGGTGGAGAAGTGGAGAACGCATTCTTCCCCAGGCAGATCCTTGAGCTTCCCCAGAGACATGGCGCCAAGCAAAATCAACCAAAACGTCAATCTCCGGCGTGCGGCAATGCATCACCAGATGCAGCATTCATCAACGGCCTCAGAATTTCGCAAGGCAAGGCGAGTAGACTGGCAGATAATACCAGCAGCACAGTGTCTCGGGCTATGACCTTGCCAGAAGGACGCAAACAGGTGTGTCTATGCGACGGCCCGAGATTAGCGCCCGTTCTGCGTGCCTAGGAGTACTGGCTGATTTGTACACAGTAGCTGGAGGAGCGTGTCACAATGGTACTCCGTCGCTTAGAAGTCCATTCCTGAACGGTTGAATTCCCAGCCCAAAGCATCTCCGTGTATGAAGGGGCTAGGCTACGAGTAAGGTGATGTGCTGACAAGAGTTGAGGACGCTGAAGCTGTGATGGATTTGAAACCAGGGTTATAGCCTGGCAGGATTGCATTGGCTATTTTGGGTCTCTCAGCAAGGCTTTGCAGCATCCTTGAGGATCATTGTGCAACAAAGAGTGAGGCGACAACATGAACAGCTTCTAGTTGAAATTGTGAGTGTCTATATAACATGCACCTCGTACTATGTAGGAAGATAGTAATAATGCTCGGTTGATAGCACTTGAGAACAAAAGCCAAAAAGCTGGGGAAGGGGTCCTCTTTTTTCCCTCCAGCATCCCTACCTAGTGCTGAGGCTAGACCTAAAACAGACTAAGTCTGTTGCCATTGACCCATGCTGATGGTCCCATGCTCCCAACCACCTGTCGGCCTAGCACACACAAAGCTACGACATTGCGCTTGCAGCTCGCATTTCTGCTCTTCGTCTCCCCACCTGTGGACAGCCTCGTCCAGTTTCTACATCCACACCTGTTTGCCTGGTGAGTCTTGACTGTTCATTGCTTGCTACGTCCTCAAGTGTGTGCATTCCCGCAGCGCCAGTGTCTCAATTGCAGTCCACACATTGCCAATTGACTGGGGCAACTTGAGCACGTGGTAGCCCAGCCAGCAGCCGAGTCCACCATCCTAACACTGCAAGCAGACTCACGCAAACCCCGCATTCATTCTCGACGACAAACTTGCTCCTCTCGGCTCTTCAACATGTCGAGCGACGAGGAACGCCCCCAGCGGGATATCAAGAACCATATTCTCTTTGAGATTGCTACTGAAGTCGCTCACCGAGGTACGTTGTCGCAAGGCGCAACCCATGCGAACATACTGGCCTGCATCTAACACTCGCATTTTCAGTCGGTGGCATTTACTCGGTCCTCAAGTCGAAAGCCCCGGTCACCACTGCCGAGTATGGCGAGCGTTACACACTCATCGGGCCCCTCAACCACCAATCTGTGAGCCGATCCCAGTACAGAGTGTCGCGATTGGACCGAACTAACAGCCACAGGCCGCTGTCGAAGTCGAAGAACTCGAGCCCAATGTCCCCGAACTTGCGGCTACTATCCAGTCCATGCGAGACCGTGGCATTGGCATCCTGTACGGACGATGGCTGATCGAAGGCGCACCAAGAGTCCTCCTCATCGACATCAAGACCGCGTACAAATACACGAACGAGTGGAAGACCGATTTGTGGAACGTTGCCTCCATACCCTCCCCACCTGGAGACGATGAAACCACCGACACCATTGTCTTCGGGTACCTGGTGGCTTGGTTTCTCGGCGAGGTAAGTCACTGTATTATTGGTCACTGGTCTCAGCTTGATGCTGATCAATGTAGTACATGGTCCACGAGAAAAAGAAGGCCGTCATCGCTCACTTCCACGAGTGGCTTGCCGGTGTGGCGCTGCCCTTGTGCAAGAGGCGTCACATCGACGTGACAACCATCTTCACCACGCATGCGACCCTTCTGGGACGATACTTATGCGCTGGATCTGTCGACTTCTACAACAACCTGCAGTGGTTCGACGTCGACGCCGAAGCCGGCAAACGTGGAATCTACCACAGATACTGCATTGAACGAGCTGCCGCCCATGCTTGCGATGTGTTCACCACGGTCTCTCATATCACAGCGTACGAAAGCGAACACTTGCTCAAGCGAAAGCCCGACGGAGTGCTGCCCAATGGTCTCAATGTCACCAAATTCTCGGCTGTCCACGAATTCCAAAACTTGCACCAAGTGTCCAAGGAAAAGATCCATGACTTTGTTCGAGGACACTTTTACGGACACTACGACTTTGATCCCGAGAACACGCTTTACTTCTTCACCGCTGGCCGGTACGAGTTCAGGAACAAGGGAGTGGACATGTTCATAGAGGCCCTGGCGCGTTTGAACCACCGCCTCAAGAGCGCTGGCAGCAAGATGACGGTTGTAGCGTTCATCATCATGCCAGCACAAACTACCTCGTTGACTGTGGAGGCCCTGAAGGGACAG
Source organism: Plenodomus libanotidis (assembly GCA_022609195.1). Classification (NCBI taxonomy): domain Eukaryota; kingdom Fungi; phylum Ascomycota; class Dothideomycetes; order Pleosporales; family Leptosphaeriaceae; genus Plenodomus; species Plenodomus libanotidis. The sequence goes on along the minus strand of JAGKQA010000120.1, from coordinate 113,212 downwards.
GCCGTGATCAAGTCACTGAGGGACAGCGTTGACGTGATCGAGAAGAGCATTGGCCGTCGCGTTTTCGAGCGTTCGCTGAAGTGGCATGACGGAGACCCATTGCCCGACGAGAAGGAGCTCATCAGCCCTCAAGATCGTGTCCTGCTCCGGAGACGCCTGTTTGCCATGAAGAGGCACGGTCTGCCCCCCATCGTGACGCACAACATGGTCAGCGACTCGGAGGATCCTGTGCTTAACCAGATTCGCCGTGTCCAGCTCTTCAATGCGCCGTCCGATCGAGTCAAGGTTATCTTCCACCCTGAGTTCTTGAACTCGGCGAACCCCGTGCTACCAATGGACTATGATGATTTCGTACGAGGCACTCATCTCGGCGTCTTCTCGTCTTACTACGAGCCTTGGGGCTACACTCCTGCCGAGTGTACTGTCATGGGTGTTCCCAGCATCACAACCAACTTGTCCGGTTTCGGTTGCTACATGGAGGAGCTGATCGAAAACTCGAGTGACTATGGTATCTACATTGTGGATCGTAGGAACAAGGGCGTGGACGACTCCGTCAACCAGCTGACCTCGTTCATGTACGACTTCACTGTGAAGAGCCGGAGACAACGTATCAACCAACGTAACCGAACCGAGCGTCTGAGCGACCTGCTGGACTGGAAGAGGATGGGCATGGAGTACGTCAAGGCTCGGCAACTTGCTTTGCGCAGGGCGTACCCCAACTCATTCGAGGGCGATGAGGACGATGACGACTATATCCCCGGTGTCGAGCAGAAGATCTCGCGACCATTCTCTGTGCCTGGATCCCCTCGCGACAGGGCAGGCATGATGACGCCTGGTGATTTTGCCAGCATCCAAGAGGGCCACGAGGGCCTTGGGACGGAGGACTACATATCTTGGAAGCTGCCGTAAGTTCCTTTGCCATCTCGTACTCCCAGTGACTATAGCTAACACTTGATGCAGTGAGGAGGAAGACCCCGACGAGTACGCATTCCCTCTCACCTTGAGAACAAAGCAGCCGACGGGAAGTCCTCTTGATGGAGTCCAGCTCAATGGCGGGGCCCCAGCTTGATCATGCATGCCTAAAGATCTCAAAAGTGCTTTGGTGGTATGCTCGACCGTGGGCCCGAAGCTGGATCGATAGTGGACCTGCAGTGGCTTCATTTCATTTCTTTGTTGAGTGATGAGATTGACGCGATGGTGGTAGACTGGACGGGAATTGCATTGGTCGGGTAGCGGACATAATCATGGTTGTACAATAGCAGTTCCCTGGGTATTGGACACAAATTGCATAGTATCGATTCGCCATCACAAAACTGACCTGCTAGCTCTTCGATGCCATTTGTTTACACAATGTACACAACACAGCCTGCGGGGATTGCCAGGAGATATGCTGCATGAGATGCCATAGGTACGATCCCGCTGTACCTATAAACAAGCCCGGCGTGAATCCGATTTTCCTGACTTAGCTTCGAAGAAAGTGGCATCTAGGGATGCCCCAGACAAGGCTCCTCGGCGTCATCACCGGTTGGTGCGGAAGTTTTTGTCGGCAGCTCGTCCAAGCCCTGAGAAACGTATGCAGGGAGCTTGCCAGGGCTCCTGCACATTTCTTCTCTGAACTTTTGGATTTGATTGGGTGTCATCGACTCGAAGTTTTTGGTGGGTGCCCCGGCCCTCGACCACCGACATAATGGGGCCGGGCGGGTCCTGATCCAGTTGTTTTCCTCGCTGATGGTAATAATGGTCTCTCACTTGTATACACAGTTATGATGCCGACACAGTTGAAACAGTGACATAGTATGCTAAGCAATCGGTCGTCATTCTGGTGGAGCCGCTTGCGTTTCCCACGCCGGGACTTCACCACATTCCGAGGCTTGGTGCTGATGTTTGGCATTGACTCTCGGAGAATGTGCTGGTAAACAACTCAATTTGTGTTTCTCGGCCAAGACAAAGGCTACCGGACTTCTGGGCTAGTATCAGTGCCAGAGTGATTCAAGCCCAGTAGTTGATGGTGCGCTGCTCTGCTGCAGGAGACACACCCTCTGAGGCCGAAGACGGCTTCAACAGCTGCACCAGACGGAATGAACAATCAGGTTTGTGTTTCGTGACACAAGAGCTGGTGAGCAGCTGAGACTTCCCAAATTGGAGGATTATTGTATCAATTCCAAAGCACAAAAGATCTTCCCAGACTTCATCTAGCCTGACTGTTGGTTCTATACATTGCCGCAACGGGTAGCCCTTCTGGGTCTAGCTGTTGACAAGATTGAAAAGAAGGAAGCAAGCCCCTGATCCCAGAGACATGGTGCCGTAAGCCAATTTGCTTACCCCAGGAATGGAGGGTCCAAAAATAAAATGCGGGCTCGGGAGCCGCCAAAGAAATTCAATCAATGGTGATCATTGCTCATTGCCTATTGCACATTGCTTGCTGCTCACTTGCATGGCTCCGGCTGCATGCCCTGCGCTGCACGCACCCCTCATCACCAACAGACCAGTCACTTGTCTGAGCTGTCATTGTCCCTTATTCAGCTCGGAGCAGTGGCTGCAAGTTGGTGTTCACTCCTTACCACCTCCCTTTCCTGCATCTATCTACTATAGTATACCTCGACAATTGTGAACCTCGGGTTTCGGCCTCCACATTTCTAGCAGCGACCCTCACCACCAACCCCTTCCCCTCCAGTATTTCCTCCCTACCCAGGACCAACATTCTTGCCGAACATTCTTTTCAGCTCTAGTGACTCTCTTACACCTCAAACTCACATGAAGTACTGCACTATTCTCCCTTTTTGTCTTCTCAACCTCCATCACTTAGGTGATACTCCTCGATCTGCATTCGTCTGCTGAAGAATCGCGAAACCCCTCACCCTCACTGGCACCAACAGCTTGACGCGACCCTGCCACGCCTGCCGGCATAGCCACAGCCATCATGGGTCTCATGCGATTCTTCAAGCGACGCAAGCAGCGCAACAAATCTGAGGCCCCTGGCGTTGATGCCTTCTCCAAGAACTACCGCCAATTCGGCGGCAGCATGCCCATCCAGCCCCGGTACTATGTACCAGGCGAAGACGATTACGACCAATATCCATACGGCCAAGCTCGCCTGGGCTCACCCACGCGCGCCTCCGCTGCCAGGCTTGCCGCTCTACCTGGTCCCGTCCTCGAGCGCATCTTCGCCTACGTCTGCCCCCACACCCAGGACTCGACCTACGAGTCCCAGGAGCAGAGCTCACTCGAGGATGCCTGCATGCTGTGCGACCTGCGCGACTTGGCGAACTGCTTGCTGGTCTGCCGGAAATGGAAGGCCGCTGGGCAGAAGGTTCTGTGAGTAACATGTCGCGTGCCATCATGTGCGCCTCATTTCATGGCTAGTCAGGCAATTTCGAGAGGAATCGACACAATCATGTGCATAATATTTGTGCTGACCAGACCTCCGTCACTTCCTAGTTATCACAGCATCCGAATCGAGACCGTTCACTATTGCGACCGCGAGGCTGCGCTGGCTGACAAGCGCAAGCGCAAGACTTTCTTCGACCACAACGGCGAGCCCGAAGACACCTCCCGGACGCGCCTTAAGCTGCTATGCCGGACTCTGCGTGACGACCCTGCGCGTCTTGGCCCGCTTGTCGAGTACTTCAAGCTGCCTTACATGCTGCGGGAGTCGAGCCAGGCCGATATGGCGCGCACGATCGCCGTGCTGCCCAATCTGCGATATGTTGACCTTCCCGAAGCGCTCTATCACGACGAGAACTCATACATCACCTTGCGGATGGAGGTCGAGGCGCGATGTGCCAATCTTAGGAAGATGACATATATGCACGGATCTGAGCGGAGTTTGGAGCGCGTGGCGAGTGGGCAGGTGTTCCGGAATCTGGAGGTACTGGAGTTGAACAACATTCAGATGGATCCTACGGTCACTCTGCACGCTCTGGCTGTGCTGGGAGGTCTACGGGCGCTCAAGATCGTGAACTCGAGCGGCATAACGGACGACATGATCTCGCACGACAATGAGATGCTGCCAGCTTTCCCAGCCTTGAAGGAGCTTATCTTGGAGAAGGTTCTGGAGGTCTCCGCACAAGGACTCAGAGCTTATTTGAGTCGTCATGATACCTCTGAGGCGCTGGAGGTCTTGAGTCTCACTGAGACAGGTGTTACGCCATGGACACTGCAGGAAGTCTTGGGGGCGGCCCCTCAGCTTAAGCGGCTGACCATTTCATACGTCGCCATCAAGTCATTGCCCTTGGCAGCTGGCACGCCTCAGGTCCCACCTTTGGCGTCGAGGTCACTGGAAATTCTTCACTACGAGGTCATGGCTGCGGCGAACTCCAGCCCTTATTCGAACATCACACCCTCATATTACAACTACCTCTCCGGCTCGCTGCTCATGGGCGGTCTTCCGAACCTCCACGGTCTTTACGTCCGAGACGCCAATTTCGCCGACGCCCTCGCCGGCCTACCACGACCAACACCGAAGTTCGCGACGGACGCCTACAAAAGACCCGGTAGTAGCGGGTCTCAACGGTCGACCGGACTCGCTTCCAACATCTCCACTCTCAATGGCCTCCCCTCGCCCGGATTCCCAAACACCAACGGCGGCGGCTTCCCGAACGGCTTTCAGCACCAGCGCACCGGCAGCAACACCAACAACAACCCCTTCCAGACCGCGACCCACACCGGCGCCAGCAGCACCAACCCTTTCCAGAAGCCGTTCGCCAACGCAGGCCACAACCCGCGCTTCTCGTCCAACAACCCGTTCGCCTCGTTCGCCGGCCCCAATGGGCCCAGCGGCCTGCCGCAGACGCTCGAAGTCTTTACTAAAGGCGACGACGAGCTCAATTGGGGCATGGTCAAGGTCGAGCCGGGCGTCAGGCACGACACGGGCGTCGACGCGGCCGCGCACAACCGTCCGAGCAGTAGTTATGGTCTGGACCAGAGCGCGGCGGGGTGGAATGCGCGCGGCGGCGCGCGCATGAGCGTGTTTATGGGGAATGGTGCCGGCGGGTTCCTGGCGCTGCCGGAGGATAGTAGCCGTGGCGGGAGAAGAGGCAGCGCGCCGGATCCGGCTGGGGATGAGTGGCCGCGACCGAAAAGTGCGACGCCCATGGAGAAGAAGAGGGCCACACGGATGGACCTGTGGCGATAGACACGCAATGATGAGAAGTGGTATTTCGTGGCAAAGGCGCAGCATCTATTCTCAATATTCATTACCTGGGCGGAAGTTGACGAGCAGCATCGGCTTATGCAAAACAATCTGGAAGATTCATTTGGAGGTACCTACACCTTCTTCAAGGCAACGGCGGAAGCGCGTTAGCCAATCCTCTTTCGAAATTTCTCTGTCCATATTCAAGTTGGCAGCAAGGCGTGACTGATGGGAGTTGAGCGAGCGTTGGTTTCACCAGGAGGGTTTTCACTATCTTTCAAGCCGACAGCAGTGTTTGTTGCATAGCAGTCCTGTGTATAATTATACCCGTTACAAGCATAGCATGGTCGCAATACATAAGTCTCCTTCCACATAGCACAGATATTGCTTGTCAATGCACTGATGGGTGCAATGTGGCTGAGCGACGTGATTACTGCGCTATAAATTTTGGTGGCAAGTAATAGTAATGTGTTTCAGCTAAGTAGATTCAACGTATTGCACAGCATTCATGCCTCCGCTGCGGTGCTGTAGCTTTCTTCGCCTTGTGTGAGAAAATCTCCGAACACCTTCAAAACTCTCTCCTTCAAGTCCCGCTCAAGATGGCACATATGGCCTCCATTTGAAAAGGTAATCCAGCGTACAGTTGGAATGAGCTCAAAGTACGGCACTTGTGCGATGTCGTGCGATGTGTCGTATTCCCCATTGTAGACAAGCGTGAGAGCGGTTATCCGATGCAGGCCTGGAATGCTCGTCCAGCCCAGTAGCGAGCCTATGGGTACATGTATAGCTGGACCAATCCTAGGGACAATAAATCGAGTATGGCTCTATATTCAGGGAGCCTTCATATCCACGCGCGACTGAGAAGACCCGAGTATCAAGGCGGCGCCACTTACATTGTCCCGTGGACGGTGAAATCCTCACCGAAATGTTTGAGAGCCGGCAATAGCAGCTCAGGCGGAGGGTCATCCCGGCACACAATTGTCTGACTGAAGACCATTGTGGCCTCTTTGTAGGCCGGATGACTATAGTCGCCCTTCTTCTCGTACTCGTCTAATACCTCATGAATTCCCGAAGGCAGCTGACTCCTCCGTATGTCAATCCCGCGCATAGACAACTCCCAGCTCGCCAGCCCACTAGCGAGTACAAGTCTCTTGGGACCTTGTGGCCGACTGGCAGCATAGGTACTACCAAGCATCCCTCCCCAGCTTTGACTTAGGAGGTGGAAGCCGCTGCGTAGGCCCAGATGATCGATCAAGTTGTCTAGCTCAGCGATGTATGAGGACTCGCGCTAGAAGTTGCCATCGCCTGCTTTATCACGAAGATGGGTGGAGGCAGCACAGCCGATTTGGTCGTAGAAGACGACGGGCACGTCGTAGGTGGGCCGGAGGGCAGCGAAGGAGAGGAGATATTCGTGGCCTGCACCTGGGCCGCCGTGTAATACCACCACAGGTGGTGCGCCGCTGTGGATATCTCCGAAGATCTTGTAATAAGTAGAACAGATTTTCTCGGGAATTTGGAACGGTATCTTGCCTTCTTGGGTCGGAGTCTGTGCCATTGTTGTAGGGTGAATCGTGGCCGGGGGTTTGCCAACTTGAGACTCGTTCCAAAGTTCCACCAGAAACGCTGACGAGGATCATCGACGAGGACATGATACATGAGAAAATCCCTAGTAGAGTCGCTATGCATTAGAACTGGCGGGCTATCTCCTCTAAAGTGTCTACATGGAATGCATGAGCTAAGGGTCGTGGCCGACGAGCGGGAATGGGGAAGGGCTCCTTTGGAGAACCCCGTCACTAATTAAGATGCTTTGTGCACTTCTGTCTCTAGTCTGTCTATTCTATGTATGTACACCTTCATTCCAATGCTTTATGCAAGAAAGGAGGATTAATATTAGGGATGAAGCAAGTCAGATCTCACAAGGTGTGCCAGGCCACGCCACTCCACAATGCTAGCAGCAGGACCGTGAACGTGTGTGTATAGGCCCTTGAGACGGCTGCAGCCGACTCCTTCGAACCGTCCGAGGTGGAATCTGTAGCACCTGTTGTTGTGCTGTTCCCGTCACCGTCTCCATCTTCGTCACTGTCATCGGGTATCGTCGAGGTCAGCAAGACCTCATTCGACCCTAGTCGCGAGCCAATATAGGCAATCACAGCCTGCGAATCTCGGACAGACACCATCGCCTGGCCATCGTCTCCGATAGTCACATTGCGGATGGCGGCTTCGTTGAACGAGGATGTCCCGTTCGTGTCGGAGAACTGCAAGCCGTTCCAGACTGTGTTGTCGAGGGAATCCGCGCCGGGCGCGGTGAGGTATGAGAGAAAGAGTGTTTGGCCCTCGTAACCGTCTAATGATAGCGACACGTTCAGACTGCCTTTATTGGTGCTGCTTGCGTTGGCCTGTAACGCGTTGATGATGACAACTGAGGTCAGTCTGCCCTCACCATATCCAGCATACATTCTAGGATAGGTCAGCTTCTGCTCCTAGAAATGGAAACATTCAGGGCTTCCAACGTAGAGAAGACACCACTGCTTACCGGACATAGTCGTCATATGCAGCGGGCATCCCATCGCTTGAAAGCTTTGCGATCTGGGTAGTCCCGTTGCCAGACCCTATCAACTGTGCCATCGCTGCATATGCGTAATAAGCAGGTCGTACGACTTGCGGTTCTCCATCCAGGGCCCTTGGTTTCCAAGGCCCTGCGTACGAGCTCTCCGTCATGTGGATGTTGATTCCGGACATGCTGATGGCAGCTCCGTATAGAAAGAAGTTCAGAGTCCCTGAAAGCCATCTTGTCAGTGACGCATTCCACAGCACAACATCACGACGCTCAGGGCTCCTCCTTGCTCTCCACAATTCGTCTCCAAGATGAGGTCTGACGAGCGTTGCCGAGCATTGGAATTTGTAAATCACTTACACAAGGCAGCACCAAAGCTGTCGGAAACTCCAGCTTGACCGACAGGCCCAACACTGCCCATTTCTCTCAAGTGGTATGTCAGACCCGTCTCCCTCGCCACGCCAACCTGATCCGCCCAATGACCAAACTGCCATTCAGTGTTGTTCAGGCCCATAAGCCACTCGAGCGACAGTGAGAAGTTCGACTGCCCGATGAAGTAGAGGTAGTCGTGCTGATTCCAAGAGTTGAGATATGTTGAGTTGACGATGATTTCGTTGTCCTTCTCCAACACCACATCCGTCTGGAGACCGTCCTTAACAAGTTGCTCAATACCGAAAGTTTCCATGATGAGACTGGCCGAACATGGGCCCTCAAAAAACTTCATGGGCAGGCTGTACGGTTGAAGCACGCGCGAGTATATTGCGTCCGCACGATTCAACCACTCCTCAACGTATGCGGTTCCGGTCCAGTTGCCGTCTGTCGTGTTGCGGAAGCCGTTACTGAGGTAGATGTTGGGCTCGTTCCCTATCTCAAAGGAGGTCAAATTGACGTTGTCTAGCTGGGTTACGGCGGCTTGAGCCATTATGGTAATTTGGTCCAAATAGTCTGCCTCGTAGTATGCCATGTTCAGGCCGAACGTGATCGGGGTGTCGGCAGGGAACCGGTCCATGGCTTCGAAATATCGAGGTCCGATGATGTAGTAATCGGTTGGCGCGACATCACCCTGTCCCACAGCCTTGGAATTCCTCTGAACCAAAAAGTCGTCCATATCGGCTTGGTACACAGCATAGTCCTGTGAATTTCCTCCAACTCGGACGGACATAGGCTTGCCGGAGTAGGTGGCTAGGTTTTGCATAAGCTGAATTGAAAAGTCGTTTGATGTATCACCTCCCGTGAAGTAAAACAGATCCGAGGGTTCAATTCCTGTGCAGATTGGATCAGCACTCATGTTTGCAAATTCGCAAACTTTATGGGATTACTCACCGATGCCAGCAAAACCCGCTGGGACGAACTGGGAAACACCGCTAACCGCCGTTGCTTTCGCAGCGGGAGCAACAGTGGCTGTCGACAGAGCATTTCCGGTCGAGACTAGAACCGCTGTGACTAAGTTCCGTATTATGGCAGATCGCAGTGTGGGAAGACTGCATGCACTGGTGGCTGTCGCCATTATGCAATTAGTTGTGTGCGTAGTGCCACAGCTCGGACGACTCGCGAACTTCTTGGATGCTCAACTTGCTTTGTGGGGAAGATTTAAACTTACTCGCAATGGGAGCCTTGACATTTTGATGGCTCTCGGGACTCGAAACACACAAACTGGAAATTAGCATGCACGGACGGATAGGGGCTGGCCAAGCTGCCTGCCTGCGCATGAATGTGCGTTGGTGAAGTGAAATGGCAGGCCACGAGCGACCCGGCGCGTAATTGCGAATAGGAGGCTTTACTGATAAGCCCAGTGACAAGACGCGTTCGGTACCGTGCCGTTGGGAAGGTTATCGGCAAGGCTAGCCCTGCAAATCGACGAAAGAACACGAATTGGACTGCTAAATAAAGGCCGAGGCTCCACAGAGAAGACTCGGGCCGCGCTTAACGTGCATCATATATATCCCGGGGCAAGGCTTGTTACATGAGCGCTACCCCGTGCTCATTTACCACGGGAAGCGAGTTGTGGCTACGGAGCATGCAGCATATTTTCAAATGCACAACCCACCTGGGCAGAGTCAAGCCATGGAGTTTGTTGGCAGCACGGCTCAAAATTTTGACGAGTTCATCTCATTTCGAGAATTGTGGTTTGTGGGTGGTTTGTGGGTGTGGCCGTAATTAATAGATGCAAATACAAGCAAGCACGTACTAAGTTGCATTCGAAGAGTCTCGGGCACAACCAATTCAGCTGTGATCGCCCGAACTGCAAAATTCCACACCCGCGTCCCTACGTTAGTCGTCCGTCTAATCAATGTGCGTTAGGTTGTTGACACAGTGAAGCTGTATCGGTTGTGAGGTACTATAGCTTATTTACATGGTTTGAGCTATGTGTCGTGACTGACTATCATTCGCCGATAAATGTACTGTAAATTGGCCCCAACACAACCTTGGAGTCCGTGCCTTAGATGTTGAGGTCAGAGACAAAGACTCCACCTCATAATCTAAGAAGCTCTGATTTGACAGTCCTTCTGTACTATGCATCGAACCCGTCAGGGCTGGCGTGGGATCTTGATACCAGATATATTCCAAAGGTTCCAAGGCTTGCTTTCTGCCTGCCCAAGTTTTCTCGCGTGAAAGTGCACCAATGTTGAGTTTTCATCAGACGCCCGATTCGACCATCACCTCGTCTTCAACCACAACAATGCCTAATGTCATGGTTTTTGAAATGTCGTCATTAAGGTCATTTCCATGCCCAGACATGCCCGTTCTAAAGTCGGAGTAACAGGACGCTTGATTGGCTGTCCACGGGAAAAATGTCGACCTTTCGTTGTTCCAGCTGATATGTTGTGGACCGGTGTCTTCCGGGCTTCTCTCGTTGGTATCCTTGAGAATCCTCGATTGTTTCTGTACATCGTTGGGCTCATAAGGTGCATTGATGCCTAGACCCAGCGTATTGCCGAGCATACTCTCGAAGATACTCATCATACTTGGAACGCAAGCAGTGATTATGGAAAGATTGTAAGTTACTTGGATCCACATGGTTGGCCTGATTGCGAGCCACGTGAAATCTTGTGTGCTGTTGTATAAGTGATTGGTGCTGAGCATACTTGGTACGGCTGTGATTGGGCAGCTGTGACTTGTTTAGCACTTTGGGCAACCCACATGCTGTTGAAATGGTACCATGAGCCGGTATAAGACAACTCACACCAGACGTAAGCCAAACAAAGCAATCACAGTCATCTTTGATGATATCAGAGTGTGAAGATCCAAGACCATGTACACCGGCAGTATGCAGATACATAGGTCTGTCAGTATATTCAGAATGCCATTGTAGACATAAACTGATGCAATGTTTGGGCATTCAAGAGAGCTTTTGGCCAGCCATGGTGAAGGAGTAGGACACTCTAAAGCAGTTGCCGTGAGACCAATCACCATGTGCAGGCCTACTAGCCCCAAAAGACATCGCGTGGCCCAGTACATCCGCCCGTAATCGTTGACAGCCTTGATCAGCAAGCATGTCGCACATTTGGCACACGATATGGATATGAGCCCGAGCATTGAAGCTGTATACTGGAACTATGGCATTCTGTCAGTCATTAACTGCTATCTTCTCAATTAACTTTGACATATTCGAAACAGAAATCGCTAACAAACCTTGCGTACTATTTCCAGCGCCTGGTCATCCAGGGCTACTCGATGTTGGCCAAGGCCATAATGCACACTGCAAATTATGAGTACTGTCTGTCCGAGGGACAACATTGCCCCGGAAACCAAAACCATGTCAGATGAATGTAGAGGAAGAATGCAGCCTCGCAAGATCACCTTCGCAATCATGCTTATCATGGCAATTAGGCAGAGGACGACGCTAACAATAATTAATCCAGCGGATTCATCATCTGAAGAGGACTTGTAAAAAGCTGTAAACTCATCTGAGGTTTGGCTAGACATGACAAAGATTGTGTGAGTCCTAGATGGTGAGGGCTTTGGGACTTCAGGAGAGGCCGGAGGGCAGACTGAACAGGTGCAATGGAAGTTTCGAACCGCCCAGCCATACCGCGCGAAGATTTTCTACAAATTGGTTCCCAAGGTCTATACAAGAATGATAAAATCATTCAGGCCTTCGGGCAGCTCGTTGCGTAGGTTACATTCCAGGATATTTGTCGTGACATCCGTGTTCACCATTTCGCTGTTGGAGCCAACATGTGCATGAACAATGGCACCACCCCAGGGCCGGTGAGAGATATGGAAATACCAGATTTGCAATCCTGGCAGAACCATAGATTACTTCCGGAGAAAGTTTCAACCTACGATCGAGTGCCTAGGCACAACGCAAGGCAAGCAATCTCCGAAACATACAGGCAGGTTGGAAAGTCATCATGAAGCCATCACATGCCTATCCAGGATTGTGATATTAGCACCTGGTTTCCATTCTGATACATCAGATCTCTTTCATCCCCGGGCCTGGGCACGGTGCATCTGTTTCCGTTGCAAAGTAGTTCCGTCATCTACAGTCAGCCTAGATGGCATAGATCCACCACGGGAGTCTATTCGCATAGAAATATCAACTGCCATGCAACAACACATAAGTACAGTGCTGATTGCACACTACCTGTGAATCTCCATATTTATGCTACAGCCTTCCTAATAATCGTAGAATTCACGAAATTCGCAACAACAAGATCGCAATGGCATGGTCATCTGGACAGGATGACAGAAACCCATATTTGAGACCAGCAGCCTCTTAAATATGCCAGCCTTTGAGTGGCCGGGACGACGGGGTACGATCGTTCGAGGCTAGATCACCAGATCTTGTGATCAGTCATACACTGGAGATGGTGTCTTGTTGTGCATAATTGCTGGGTAGATTACCCAGCGGTATCATTGTATATTGAAAATTGATTTACGACAAGCCAACCGGATGTCCCACGAACCCTTGACCCGAGATGCCTTGGTGCCGACAGAATGGTTCGCTTCGAGTCGACCCACTTTTCGTATATGAAGTTTCCGTGAGGCTGGTCTCATAAGTGCAAATATTGTGGCGTTGGTGGTCCTTCAAACCTGCACGGCTCTTCATGATTAGCATGAAATTCTGGCTCAAATCATTGTCGACCTCGGGGTGTTTACAACGGGTCAAGTGCCTGATGTGTTCCTATACGGGCAAGTAAGTCGGCAGCGACTGATTAAATGGCCCACTCACATTGTCCCCTTCTGTTCTTCTCTAACCCATGTATTGTGGATATGTGAAAGCGGATCCCCATGGCGCGGCTTCAGCCTTCGGCTGCTATCCATGTTGACTACCGCCACGCTGGTCTACCCTGGCAGGCCGACAGGCTTGGCCAGCGTACTTTTCATCATCCACGAAAAGTATCATATCTTGCACATCTAGTATTGATACCAGCCCGTGGGTTTAGGTTGACTTCTGTTCAAGGCGACTCGATAGCCGTCAAGACCTGGGGTCCCTCTACCTATGAAGGCTGCTATGGCAATAGTGGAAAGAGGTGCAATGGGTTGTTTACATTGCATCTTGATATCTACCTGGTTGATTCATGAGTTCTGTACCGTCGCATGTCCATGTCAGCTTGCGTACTTGCTGCGTCAAAGGACCTTGCGTATCGTGGGCCATCCGCTTGTGGGGCGATCTCGACCGGTCCTTAGCTATTTGCCTCATTCAAATATCAAGCATTTCGTAAAAGATACCTACTCACCGTCGTATTGAGGTGGACTTCTCTCAAGGGAGTCTACTGATAATATGCGGTTGGGGCGGGGAAAACGGCTAGAACTGGAAACGACCCCAGGGAATCGAGATAATAGATCCCCGAGGCCCCTTCGCACCTTGCACTCATTCTATATTGACAGACTGCGTGTCTTGTCGTTTTAAGTGCTAAGCGAGGGCAATGAGAAGTAGCAGATCGGCTTAGAAAATACAGAATACTGCTCGGTGACCACCTAAAGATGTATGCCGCGTAGGCAGACCAGACGCACGATACCTAGGTGATGCAACTCAAAGCATTATTTCGTCAGGATTAAGCGTACAGCTTCCGGGAGAAAGTTCACAGTCCCCGATTCCCAAGTCCTGACCATTGCGACGTGAGATGAAATTGCTCAATCAGCCCAGCCCAGCTCCACCAGTCAAGATAATGGATTGAATGGCTGCATTAACCCCAGCACCAACGGCCGATATGCATCTCAAAGGAGCCAGTGGGTACTTACCGGCCCCATTGGTGTTGGGCCGGTGTTCATGTTCGCTTAGGAAGTACTGAAGAATCTACACTGTCTACCTGTGCATTCAACGATTGCCTCCTGGCTTCAAAGTCTGCAGCCGTAGAGCCTTACTCACCTTGATTTCCAATATAGACCCCTACAAAATCTTGTTGGAAGTTGGCTTATCGAAAACTTCTCGAGAAGACATCTGCAAATCGCGACTTACTTGTGCTTAGTGATCTCTTGATTCCAGCCTGTTTGTGTTGACCAATTTCATCGACTTCCACGACGATATGGTAAGTATGGCTGCTCCGGAGAAGTACAATTTGGACGCTCTCACCATAGACGTGGTGGAGCAGCACACGAACGCCAAAGACATCTCTCTGCTGGAGACGCAGACACGCACGAGAAGATTGTTTTCATCAACACAATTGTTCTCATTCTCACTATGCTATATGGGAACATGGGGTGCTGTTGGAGGGTGAGTCAAATGATATATGGCGTTGGACTCCCTACTGGACTAAGGAACTGAAGCTAAATCTTTCAAAGCAATATGTACTATGCCATCGTAAATGGGGGCCCAGCCGGGTGGTTCTTCAGCTACATCGTTGTATTCCTAGGGGTCATGTGCCAGGCCGCCTCTTTCGGCGAACTCGCATCCATTCAGCCCATCGCTGGCGCACAATACTACTGGACTTACGCCTTCGCCCCCGCTGGCTGTCGAAGGTTCTTGACCTGGATTCAAGGCTGGGCCACATGGATAGGGTATATTGCGACTCTGGCTTCTTGTCTCAACTACAACACGGCTATTGTACAAGGACTCGTTCAGCTGCGAGACCCTACGTATGAGATAGTTGGGTGGCACACGACGTTGATTGTCTTGGGCACTTTGGCGTTCCTGACTTTGGCGAACGTCTACGCTTTCCGCCTTGTACCGTGGTTTGAACTCCTGTCAGGCATCCTAAATGTCTGTCTGTTCCTGGTTTATATAGTTGTACTAGTTGTCATGTCACCTCGCAACACTGGGGAGGTATTTCTGGAGACCAATGTCTCGTCTGGTTGGGACACTTACTTCTCAGCGGTGAACATTGGAGCACTGTCGAACATCTTCATTTTTGTCGGTAAGTCATTGATTTGGAATTCTCTTGTGAAGAAGTGCCACTGACTTGTTGTTTACCTCATTAGGATTTGAAAGTGTGATCCACATGGGCGAAGAAACACGAGACCCCAAACGTGCAGTCCCACGTGCCATGTTCTGGTCAATATTCACTAACGGGGTCATGGCATTTGTCACTCTAGTTGTTCTTCTGGTGCGTCTGTTCGTTTTCTTGCCTCTCTGAGGCTCTCCCACCTAGGTACGATTCAAGTAAGTTGAGACTGACTTGGATCTTGACCCTGTCAGATTTGCATGCCTTCCGTTGAAGTGCTCCTCAGCTATTACAGCCCTATCGTCGGCATAGTATATGAGTCAACAGATTCTCTGCCTGGAACGACGGCACTCATCGCTGGGATCATCATCGAATGCATTGCCGGCAACATGGCACTCACCTCCTCGGTCTCGCGCCTGGTGAGTGGTTTTATCAGCTTTCCAAGAGGCCTGTCACTCCTCATTTCCAAATACGCTGGACCTTGTCTCTCATCCCTGGGCCATGATATCTTTTTCTCGGGCACCACGACTTTATGCTCACACTCAGTAGACCTGGGCATGGGCGCGGGACGGGGGCCTGCCTCGCTATTTCGGGCATGTGGACGGAAAACACCGCATTCCTATACGTGCTGTTCTTCTGACCTTCGCCACTGTTCTGGTCATATCTCTACTGTGAGTCGCCCAGGTTGATAGGGTGGAAATGAGACCACCCCAAAGTGGACGGAGTAAGTCCAGTCCAGATGTCCAATTATTTGCTGACACTCAGTCAACAACAGCAACCTTGGAACGGCCTCATATGTCGCCCTCGGCGCCATCCTCTCGCTTTCCTCCCTCGCCATGTACACAAGCTACGCCATTGTCCTGGCATGTACTCTCCACGCTCGATACACCGGTGGTCTACAGCTTGGAGAGTGGAATTGGGGCCGAGGTGGCCCATTTCTGAATGTGATTGCTCTGGTCTATACGCTCTGGGCATCAGTTTGGCTGGCATTCCCGAGTACACTGCCTGTGACAGCCACAAACATGAACTACTGCGCTCCTGCGTTTATTGCGGTTGTAGTGGGTGCGATCACGCTGTGGTATACGGGAGCTCGCAGAAAGTGGGAAGGTCCAAATCGTGCTATTGCTGAGTTTGTTCTTGGTGAAAAGTAGACAAGTCGAGGAATAGTCGGATGTCCGGAATGTTAGTAACGTATCTGTCCAGGTGGTTTGCCTGCTCATGATATAAACACAAACTGTTCATAGGGACAGCTTTTGACGACATTATGAGGACGCAACCAAATTTGTGCATTGAAGATTACTTACCACTATGGGGATGCTTACTCAAGCCTCAAAATCCAACAGCCTAGAATTGAATAGTTGTGCAAGAAAGTCTAACAGCAACAGGTACTCTGAAGTTTAAGACCATCCGCTCAGACTCCACGGCCTCTCGCCGATATCCCACCTCGCCGGCTCAGAGCTCATCTCGAACACCAATTCCTTCGCTCCAACAAGCTCATCATGGCTCAGCCAAGCTCGGTCCAACTCAGATCCGTCCAACAGGACCCTCTGCGGATAATAGGTATTCTCGTCCACTCCATCCGCGCGAATCGCCAATGTTCTCTCGAGCTCTGTGCCCGCAAATAACCTCACCTTGACCGACGAGAATCGAGGCACGCCCAGCAAGTAGATCGCCTGTCCCGTGATAGGATAGATGCCCAGCAAGTTGAAGATCAGCCAGCTCGGTAGCGGGCCCGCGTCCGTGTTGCCAGGATACCCATTTCTCTGGTCACTGTAGTACTCATCCACCGTCGCCCAGGTCTGATTCGCGGTCTTCCAGTGGTACCCTGGCACGTAGTTGTACAAAGAAGGTATAGGGAAACTGGGCTCATTGCCTGGGTTGAAAAGCGTCGTTCCGGCGTCGTTGTTCGCCTCGCCTGTGCCGACCGAGAGATCCGGGATAAACGACGTGTCAGGACGTCGCAAAAACGCCTCGCCGCCGCCCATGAGAGCAATCACAAGCGACGTGTCGCGCGGCGCCGCGGTGAAGGATGTCTCCCAAAATCTAGCCTCGTAGATGTCGCCAGACTATTCGCAGCCGGGAAGGCAACGGAGCGGGGTCGTAGTTGGTGAAGTTGAAGTTGCCGTCCACGTTCCTCGGCCCCGCGAAGCCCGTGAATGTCTCGGTAATATTCGTCCCATTCGCACTCGTCAAAACCAGCGTGGTGTTTGCCGCAGCATTCCACTGATTCTCCCACCATCCAGAATGGTCCAGATATCTGCTCTGCACCGACTTAGACGCCGCACCCCGCGCAACCGCCCAGAGACCATAGTCATCGTGGGGATACTCCAGTCCACGCGAGATGCTCCGCAAGTGGTTCCGCGTGATGTATTCCAGCATCAGGTAATCGTCGAGCGCACCACGCCCCTCCTTGGTGGCGCCGTCAAAGGTCTGCGCGTCGGCGTTGCGTCCGGGAAGGACCTCGGCGTTCTTGCTCATGGCGGCGAAGGCTTCGTCCCAGTCGATGCCGCCGAGCTCGCCCAGCCGGGGAGTCGCAGAGGTCGGAGCGTTGACGAATTTGACGTAGGCGGCCGCCAGCACGAGGTCGGCGTGCATGCCGCCTTGGACACGACCATTCCAATTGGCGGCCCGGCCGGCTGGGAGGTAGTCTTCGAAGCTGTAGATGTTGATGAGGCCTTTGATGACGCGGGCGTATGTCAAAGTGAAGAGGAGGTGATATATCGGGAGAAGTGTACGGTATGTATCCCACAACCTGTAGTGATCGTCATAATAAGGGAAGGTCTCATTGGACGTCCAGTAGGGGTTCTCAAAGGTCTTGTTGGTGGGCATGAGGGATGTTTGGTAGAGTGCAGTGTAGAGCATGCGTTTTAGCGTGACAAGTTCTGACTGATCGTGCTGTTGTCGTCAACGATCTTGACCGCGTTGAGGACCCTGCTTTCCCGTTCTGATCTGGCTTGCTCGACGATGTCGTCAAAGTCCCATGTGGCCGGGATTTCGTCTTTAATGTACGCACGCGCGTTAGCGACACTGATATGCGAAACACCGACACGTGCTTCGATCATAGCGGTGCTATTTCCCGCGGCGGCCGTCCCTCGGGTCCAGCTAAACAACGCTCCGACGCCCATCCTGTTGCCGGCTGCAGAGTAGACGTCGGTATCAGACCTTAAGAGTGGTTTGTTGGTTGCCGGTTCAAAAGCATTGTACTGCCAGCTGAACGTCCCTGCGCCGTCCACACGCTCGAACCCGACCGCTGGCGCGCAGGCGTTCGAGGGAGTCAGGACTGAGCCCGCTGGCACGGTGAGATTGATGCGAAAGAAGTAGCGGTGCTCTTCTGGATTCGGCCATCCACCTGTGTAAGTTGCACTGCCAGAGGATGAGGCCTGTCCTGAGGATCCTGTGCGGACGTGCAATTCACGGCGCAAGAACTGCTGTGAGTAGGTCATAGTTATAGGATTCTGCGCACTGCGAACTATGAGTCAGTACAGTATATCGGCCTGTCGCGCATGGTGAGATGGGATAGCGTCTGTCATTCGGTATCTTGATGATACGCATAGAGCAGCTTACGGAAGAACATGTGTGAGATCCACAAGGATGTGCGCGTCACTCGCGGACTGCATCGAATCCAGCGCGGACGCAGCGTCCAGGCCTGACGTTAGGCTGCCATTCCCAGCTGAGGCCACAGGAGGAAAAGTAAACTGGATAATGCCTGTGTGGTTGCTGGCCGTAATGCCTATCTGGATACCGTCCAGCAGAGTCGTGCTGACGTGGCCCACGGTTGAGCGCCTGCTTCCAATGCGCCTTTTTCCTCAGCACGTCGCTCTGAAGGCGGCTTCAAAGGGTCCTGAACCGTCGATGACTGGTGCGGCTAGTGCAGGTTGTATCGGATCCCACTCCATCAAAAGAGTTTCGCTGTGGCAGCTTCAAGATATCGGCTTCCCGTCTTTGTTGACTTCGCGCCAGCTTGAACGCGTCTTGACAGGCATGCACCGTCGTGTTGAAGTGGCCTCTTCATAGTCATCTTGGAAGCGTTCGACAAGACTGCGTTGGCTGGCCTGCTAACAGCCTCTTACAATCGATGCAGCGTAGATTGTCATAAACGTAGAGATACCGGTAGCCTCGAGATAGGTGTTTCTTTCTCGTGCACTGTTGTTACTAGACGGTGGTTGAAACCGAGGGGCTGGAGGAGGTGCTATCGTGTACCTGACCCTCTCGATGGCAGCTTGACGTGCCGCGACTTTCTTCGCTGTCCTCGGCTGCGGCTCCTGGAGTCGTTGCCGCTCCTCCTCTTGCCGTCGCTCCTCCTCACGTTTCCGCGCCATTTCTGCTTTGAAATATGCTTTGGCCCTCTCGACGGCAGCTGCGACAGCCAGTTCGAAAGTGATTTCGAAAGTCGTTTCGAAGGTAATGAAACAGTGCAAATCCCCAGATGGATAAGACCCCATATCGTATATCGGGCGTAGTATCCGCACCAGGTTCTCCCTTCTGCTCCGCGCGATGGAGTGAGATCCATGTTCATCGCGTTGACGTCTAGCGGGTTTTGTGAGCTTCGTGTGTGAGACTGTTCGTGTCAACACGCCTGTCCAAGTCTGCTGGCTACGAATATGAAGCCGACGAGGATGAGGATACATGCGCAATGCGATGAGGGCGGGCGACGACGGCAATAGCTGTGCCTCATCATGCTCCCGCCTGAGGGACGTTGGCCTGCGTGGTTGATACGCCGTGATCACTAGACAACGCAGCGCCGCTCCACCGCAGTGACCATGGCCTCTGCTGCGGCGTATGAGGTCGTCATGTCTCCCGAATTGCGGTGGAAGCAGCGCAGTAGTGCATAGGTGGCTGCAGCTGAGGAGCTGAGCTGGCAGAGGGAAGGTCACTTAGGGGTTAGCGGTGAGGACTTCAGATCGTCGAGCCCCGCAAAAGCCCGCCGGCTGAAGCTTGTCATTGGTCGACGCCCCCTCCAAGCCTCTACGCGAACCACTGCAGCAAGCCAGGCCCGACTACAAGCTGACATTGATGATCGAACCGAGGTCGCAACTACAAACCGCATACTGTGGTATGTTCGCTTCGTTGTTGCAGAAGAGCAGTCACCTTGCTCCTTCCCATCGCCCGAACCTGGCTTTTACAATCGCCACTGTGATAGACGCCAACGCCCTCAACTATGTCTGAAGGGTTATCATCCGCTTTCTCCAGCTTGAACCCCTTCGCGAGGAAGGGCAGCCCAGCTCAGGATGAGGCCGGCGAGGAGATCGACAACGCGACAATCGCCGGCGGTGGCCATTCCGCGCGGAGGACCAAACTGACACAGCACCAACTGCGTGCAAGCCATGCCCTAAAGTCCTTTCTCCTCGTCCAGGGTGAACTTTCGCCCGACGACCTGGAGGATGATACACCAGAGACCCCCAGCCGGGCGCTGACGGCGCTTCTGGACAAGCCACACATCAACGTCCCTGCCGAGGTCACCGACAGGTCACACCCTCTGCCCGAGTACTACATCAGTTCCTCTCACAATACTTATCTCATGGCTCATCAGCTGTTCGGGACGTCATCGGCGACCGCGTATGAGAACACGCTCAAGGCCGGCGCGCGTTGTGTAGAAATTGATGCATGGGATGACGAGGGTAACAGAGATGAGCCGAAAGTCACTCATGGCTACACGTTAGTGTCGCATATCACTTTCCGATCGGTCTGCGAGACAATCAGAGATATGGTCGACCAGGAAGCTGCCCAGGCCACAGGCGCTGAAGGCAACCGGCCAGCACCCATACTCATCTCTCTCGAGAACCATTGCGGCGCGTATGGTCAAAAGCGCATGGCCGACATCATGAAGTACGTTTGGGAAGACCGCCTTCTTAGTAAGGCAATCCGCGAGAAGGGCCGTGACGAGCAGCGAGGCGGAGAGCACGTCACCCTGGAGGAGCTAGGCTCGAAGATCGTCGTCATTGTTGAGTTCCACTTGCAGGGCGAGATGGACAGCTCATCGAGTGACTCTTCTTCCGACGAAGAGGAAGACAGGGAGGCGCGCGAAGCCTACAAGGAGAAGAAGAAGGCCACCGGAGCTGGCGTCATCATTCCAGAGCTCGCTGAGCTGGGTGTGTATGCGCAATCTGTGAAGCCCACGGATAACTCCTGGTTTGAGGACGCGCAGATGGACGAGCCCCACCATCATCTAATCAACGTTTCGGAGACTGGCTTGCTGAAGCTGATGCCCGAAGCCAGTCAGAAAATTGCGGTTCACAACGCGCACCATCTAATGAGAGTGTTTCCAAAGGGCACGCGCATTTCCTCCAATAACATGAAGCCAGTGCCGTTCTGGGGACTCGGTGCACACATCTGCGCTCTGAACTGGCAAAGCTTCGGGCTTCCCCTACAGCTTAACGAAGCGTTGTTCGCGGGTACCGACGGCTACGTGCTGAAGCCCGCGTCCCTCCGCCACGGCGGCGACGGCTCCATGATGACAGGCCAGAAGAAGCGCCTGCGTGTTCACGTCGCGGGAGCCACAGACATCCCCCTCCCGCAGGGTAAAGATGCAAACGACATCAGGCCCTATGTCACGGCGTCTCTCTTCCACCCAGCCGACGCGCACAAGGACGACGACGCCGCCGCCAGCAAGCAGCGCACGTCGTCTTACAAGCAGCACAAGCTGGGCTTCTTGCATAGTGGCGAGAACCCACCTCGCACGGAGCCGATATGGGAGTAAGCCTGACTCTTTGTCCGAGCGTACTCGATGCATTATGCTAACACGCAGTTTTAGCGAGACGCTGGAGTGGGAGTACGAGGACAGCGAGCTGGTTTTCTTGCGTTTGTTGATCAAGAGCGACGACTCGTTTGCGAAGAACCCTATTTTGGCGCTCACGACGGTCAGGATATTGTATGTTGCGAAGGGCTGGAGCTTCATCCGACTGCTGGATCTCAAAGGCCGGGAGACAAAGTGCTCGCTGCTGGTGAAGTTCGAGGTGCTGGACGCCGAGTAGTCACCTCTATACATACTAGTAGCGTTGGCCTCCACTTGCTCGAGAGGTGACTGTGTTGAAATGCGGAATTCCGACCGATTCTGAACAGCCCATAATTGCCCATTGTATCAAAATCTGCAGCGAACCTTGGAAGGCGTCCATGACTTCACAATACGTCTTGTGTGCATCAAATGAGAGCACAGGAGCAGGCAGTACACCAAAAGTACCTTGGGACCCACCCGTGGACGGCATAGTTTCCAGGGCCATGGCGCTAAATCTAGCCGCTGTTCTCATTCCCAGCCGCCTGTAACCGCTAAGATAAAGCCTAGCAGTCCAGCCACAGCAGGCGCAACAGAGTCGTTTACCGCACAGAGGCAAAAGGAGTGACCTGTCCACGGTTCTTTTCAATCGGACCCTAGCACAATCTTGCTCATCAAATCATCAATTGCTCATCAAACCTCGAAACATCACTCATCTGTACAAGCCCTATCACCTAATATTATCCCTCACGCATACCTAACCTCCTCTTCGCCCCAAGTCCTTCTGAAAACCGATTCCCTACCTACCTCGCGATAGACGTGTCTTCATACCACCACCACCATCATGAAGGGCCCTGTCGTGGTCTGCCTCGCCTTCCTATCGAGTCTGTGCTCGTGTGTTGCAGTCCAACCAGAGTTTTACGATCAGCAGCAAGGGGGCCAGAGACCTCTCGTAGCAGATTCAAAGTCTCGATTCTTAAATGATCGCAGTGCAAGTCAGTGTATCCTCCACCCCAAGCCAGGCTATCCTTCATGCTGTTTGTTGACCCGTGATAGAATTCACCGTCGACGCCACAAAATTTCCTCGTGTTCCCTTGAACATCGGAGAGTCATACGCGGGTCTTCTCCCTATCTCTGCAAACCAGAGTGATACACAGCAGCTGTATTTTTGGTTCTTTCCCTCGGACAATCCGCTAGCTGGGGACGAGATAACCATATGGCTAAATGGTGGAGTGAGTGTTTACATAGCCCGAAGTCTTGCGCCTGCCCACACTGCTAACGATGCCGAATAGCCTGGATGCTCGAGCCTTCTTGGCCTGTTAGCAGAGAATGGAAAGTTTCAGTGGCAGCCTGGCCAGTACGGGCCCGGGCTGAACGATTGGGCGTGGACCAAGTTGACCAATGTCGTCTGTGAGTCCTGTCGATACCCAAAGTATAGCACGCCTCTGCTACAGCACGGTTATTTCTGACGCAGTCATTCTTGAAAGGGATCGATCAGCCTGTGGGCGCCGGCTTCGCCCAGGGAAAAGCAACAGCCGTCGGCACAGAAGAATTGGCACCTCAATTCATGGGATTTTGGAAGAACTTTATCGACACTTTCGAGATGACCGGCAGCAAAGTGTACTTGACTGGCGAGAGTTATGCTGGGGTGAGTGCCTCCTAGCTCGAGGTGTTATATGGATCTCTTCAGTCGAGGCTGACACCAAGCGCTACAGCAATATATTCCGTACTTTGCGTCAGCCATGCTCGACGCAAACGACACAGACTATTTTGACGTCCAAGGAACGATGCTCATCGATCCAGCAATCAGCAGCGATGTGGCACTCGTTGAACGTAAGGCAACCCCCCAGCACTGCTGTCTTTCCCACCATCACGACCAAAGATGAGCATTTGGAACTGACCACTTTCCGTTCTAGTACCTTTTCTCGCTTTTGCTGAGGCCAAACAGCCGATCCTTCGCTTCAACGATGCATTTCGCTCCTATATAAAATACCTGCACGCAAATGAGTTCAACTACACCGACTTCTTCAAAGAGTACTTCAAGTTTCCTACCGACGGGCCAATGCCCATCCCACCTAATGCAGACGAGACCAATTCGCCCTTCCGCTCCATCTTGAGCCAGGAAGCCGTTTCGATCAATCCTTGCTTCAACGTCTACCACATCACCGACAGCTGCCCTAGACCCTTTGATCCCTTAGGTGTTCTTGGGCCATTACCCGACTTCGGCCTTTTCTTCGACCTCCCAGAGGTCAAAGCCGCTATGCACGCCCCGAACGTCCCTTGGAAGCCCTGCAGTCCTTCAAGCAAAGTTTTCGCATCGGCCGATGGACAAGACCAGTCGCCGAGACCAAGCTTCACTGTGCTCCCTGGGATGTTCGAGCGCGTGCCGCTGAACATCGTGGCCAACGGCGCCCTGGATTTTGTCATCCCATCGTTGGGGGTCGTGTTTGCGCTTCAGAACATAACTTGGGCCGGTAGCACAGGGTTCGCAAAACGGCCAAACCAAACATTTGTGGTTCCCTCGGCGCCGGCGTCGAGGCAGGGCGCGGCGGGCGAGATGGGGTCCTGGGGCTGGGAGCGAGGCGTGCTTTTTGTTGATGTCGAGGGAGCGGGCCACATGCTGCCCGCACATAACCCTAGTGCCGCGTTCAGACTACTTGAGATATTGCTGGGCCGTGTTGGCGTTGAGGATGGAATGCGTGGAGCCGCATGGACTGCGTGACCTTGTTGTTGTTGTTGTTGTTGTTGTTGATGAGAACAGAGCAGGTCCCGTAACATGTGGATAGGCTTATTTTATAATATAATAGTAAAGACACTGATTAAGGTAATTCGCTGACGGGCAATTTGGTCCAGCATACAGATTTGGCATGTTTTCCGTTCGAGTCCATTGCAATTCACAGCGTCCCCCGAACTGTACGCGGTTGCTCATCTCAGCATTGCTGATGTAGAGAAGCCTCATCAGTCACACAAATTCTAGAGCTCTGTTCTATGACTAATAAAAACTCATCATCTAGCACCTCTTAGTAACTATCTTGTCTACTCACATCTTGATCAAAATTTACGGTGCCTAAACCATAGTCAACGATTTTAACCAGAATCTAGTAAGGCAACTTCTTGTGACGCCTGAGGAAATCAACCTCTTTCAAAACTCTTGCAATATTATAACAGCTTGCATGGCTAAGTACTCACTGGATAGTGTCAACAATCACTTTGAGGTAGAGCGTCGTGGGCCCACAACCAGGCTGTGTTGTACTACGCATCCGCTGCCAGCATACTAAACTGTCCTCCGCCTGTGCAACACCAAATAACTTTGATGCCCCCAAGACCCTCCACCAACTGGGCGACGGCATTATCCTTTTCATTCCGTTGCCAAGTTGGTTCTCCGATCCGAATCCCGACGCGTAAGCTTTACCCGCCTTGTCAACAAATATGGTATGACTTCTGCAGCAGGCCACATAGGCCGCTTCGCCAATATTGGGCACAGGGCAAGGCTGGAGCAATATGCGCGGCCGTCCACGCTCATCTCGCAGAACCTGCTTTGGATCGTCCATTTGCTCCTCCGTCAGCTTAAACCCGTTATGCTTATCGATATAGCCCCATACAAGGCAGCGTCCGTGACCCGTCGCGGTGGCCGAGTGTTGTTCCCTAGCAGACATCATCCGGATTCCGCCAGGTTGCCTTGACAATGAACGTATGATAACCGGAGAGGGAAGTGCCGCATTGTGTTCTCCGGCATTCTTATGATATCCTGCTCGGCCGAGGTGATTCAAATCCCATGTGAAGACTCGCTGCTGACTGTCTACTGCGAGAGAGTGGAAGGGGCCAGTCGCAAGACACCTGATGGGGTGGCGGCCAAATTCGACGCCACCTGGATACAGGTGGTCCATCTCGCCAACCTGTGGATTGAGCCGGGTTGAACTGAGCCGGTGGCTAAACTGGCATTTTTCGTTGACACCCCAGGACCAGACGCGGCCGGAGTGATCGAGAGCAAGTGCATGGTTCGATCCACAGACTATGGACTTGATTTTCTGCAGGCCGTGAATGAGCATTGGATGGGTGCATTGTCCGATGCTGTCTCCTCGGTAGTAGAGGAACTATTTGTTCGCATCGGTATCCTACTCGATATGTTAGTGACATTGAGTCGAAGCGAGCTCAGAGCGGGTAGATCGCATAGCCAAACCAAAAACGTGCCCCATCCATACATTAAGCCAGTTTCAGTGACTGCGAATGTACAGCTATCGCCTGCCGCGACGCATGTGAAATGTGTTCCAGGTGGAAACGAGGTCTCCGGGATATGTGTTGGAGTTGACTTTAATGGGTTCAAAGGCTCGTCACTGGACTCAGACGACTCATCGCCGCCTCCTTTTTCATCTTCGGCGTCCATATAACGTTGGCCGCTGTCATATGCCGCGTTTCTCCCGAGGACACCTTCGTCGTTTCCGCCCCAGGTGACAATGAACTTCCCTTCCTCCGTCAAGGCGACGGTGCGCATACCACCAAAGTCCAACTGGACTGTCCGGGAGCTCCCCTTCACTCTTTCATCCAATTTAGGCACCAGGGTGGGCAAAGAAGCATCTTTTTGCTCGGGGCCCAGACCTAGCTCGCCGCACATGTCCCCGGTACCGAAGATGAAGACATTCAGCAGAGTGTTTGGTGGCTGATTGATCACCGGAAGAGACGAGGTATCAGGGGGTGATAATGCAAAGTCGGCGAGACTAACCCGAGGACTTACGGAGAAGTCTGAACTAGGCTTCAGATTTCCCAGCTGTGCCGTTGACTCGAGGCCTTTAGCTTCGTCAATATTCCGCGTGAAGCTGTCGACTTTTGGAGCCCGATCTGCTCTGGCTTTCTTGCTTGAGGTGGTCTGGCTTGGCTCGTGATCGGGGCCTTGGCGCTTCTTCGCTGTCGAAGGAGGACCATTTGAAACAGGGTGACTGTCTTTGAGTGCGCGCTTGCGCGTTGGCCTGATGGGCATAGTCCACGCATATACTTTGATACGCTGGTGGTGAGGAGAAGGAGAAGAAGGCAGGGAAAGGCGCTTGGAAAGCTCCGGCGGTCTATCTTGGGCCTGCTCAGTGCATAACACTAACACCAACAGTCACCAACGGGCTACTGGTCAAAGGTTATCCTATTAGCTAGGCTTCTGACCAGTGCAAAGCATTCCCGGCTTCACAGCGTTGCATTACAAGTATCGTTGATAGAACTCGGAAGACAGAGAAAAGAACACACAGGAACAGGAGATCTCAGAGCAGCACAACAGTGTCAATGTGGCATAAATCCTAATCGTTGTGCTAAATGCATCGGGTTTTCTTTTCTTTCCTGTCCGATCTTCTTTAGCTACCTATTTAGTACCTATAAGTATATGCCTTTACGATCTGGCACACATAAATTCAGTGCAAATTTGTACGTACCATGTAATCTAGAAGGCAGCAAGAGGGCACAGTGAATCTAGCCGGCGAGCTCTTTGTTCAAAGTATATATGGATCATTAATTTGACCATACGATGTCCGGACATTCCGCTTTGAGGCTCCGAGCAAAGAGCATCTTTTCAGTCACTAGTCTTTGATAGCTACTAGCTCGCTGAGAACATTTCTCGAGTCTTACAAGTCAGCGCATTGGTATTTTTTCAATGCGTCGTGCTACGGTGACTTTTAGATGATTCAAGGTCAAGACTATGTGTTTTATGCACAAGCATTTGTACTTCGAGGACTATCGTACGGAGTTAGCAACCTAAAGCTGTGCAACAACTAGTTCGTTGCATCAGAATGCCCAATGCCAAGAGCGTCTGGAGCATGCCCAAGTGCAGGTGGGGTTCCAAGACCAAACATGCTATGTACTAGTAGCCATGCCACTGTAATTTCTTTGCCAGCCCTCTACAGTGGTACTAGACACGCCGAAATTTCAATGTATCCACACGTGTGTGTACAAGATTCATGCAGCCCGCTCGCTAGCACGCCGAGGCGGAGAATTCGGCTACAGAGCCGGGACCACGGAGTATCTTGACGGGGCTAAAGACGACGATTTAAAATGAACCAAGAGCACACCTGTCAACCTGACACTAAGGGAGCTATGTGTGCCGAGGCGGTATCGATGCCTCCGCATTTTATTACCGCAACAAGTAGGTGAGGTGGAGTTGCCACTGCACCAGCCTGAGTTGTTCTATAAGGACGAGCTTATGACTACCATTGTTGATCAAGGTTTTGGCAGACTTTCCTTCGTCGCACAGGAATAGTGCAAAGTCATTATGGCCTGGTCTCTCGTCTCTCTGCTGTCTCTAGCTGCTGTGTGCGCAGCAGCACCAAGAGCTTCAAGCTCAACAAGACAAAATACTGGTTTTGTGACCGTGTCGGGGAATCAATTTCAACTTGATGGACAACCTTTCGTCTTCGCTGGCAGCAACGCCTACTACTTCACTTTCAGTGGTGTGAGCCTGACCCGCGTTTGGCCTAGGTCTTTGAAACCCTATTGCAGACACTGACTTTTTATGCAGACGCAAGACGACGTGGAGAAGGGCATGACAGCAGCCCAAGATGCCGGCCTCAAAGTCTTCCGGACCTGGGGTTTCAACGACAAGAATGCTACCTACGACGCTGCGGGTCTTCCTCAATATGGAAGTGGTAACGATGTCACCTTCCAAACATTTGCAGCGGATGGGACTATCAGCATAGACGTCGCACCTTTCGACAAAGTTGTCAATGCAGCTACCAACACCGGGACTAAGCTCATTGTGACACTGACGAACAACTGGGCCGACTACGGCGGGATGGATGTCTACACAGTGAATCTAGGCGGCCAATACCACGACGATGTAAGACATACAATGTCCTGACTCCGGTCATCGTCTTGAGAGCAACCCTAACATCTTCCAGTTCTATCGCTTGCCCGCAATCAAGCAAGCCTACAAGAACTATGCCGAGGCGATGGTTACCCGCTACAAGGACTCGCCAGCCATCATGGCATGGGAGCTCGCCAACGAGCCGCGGTGCGGCGCCGACGGCACACGCAACCTCCCGCGCAGCGCCGACTGCACGCCCGAACTGCTCACAGCGTGGACGGACGAGATGAGCACATTCATCAAGAGCATTGACTCCAACCATCTCGTGACTTGGGGCGGGGAGGGCGGCTTCAACGACCCGGCCAACTCGGATGGTTTCTACAACGGCTACGATGGTGGTGATTTTGACGTCGAGCTCGCACTGCCAAATATCGACTTTGGTGTCTTCCACAGCTACCCAGACTGGTGGAGCAAGACAGTCGCATGGACGAGCCAATGGATTCGCGATCATGCCGCGTCCGGAACGGCTGTTGGGAAGCCGGTTGTGCACGAGGAGTATGGCTGGCTGACGCCAGACAAGAAGCTGGAGTACTTGGGCACCACGTCGAATATTACCAGGGTTGAAGCCTTGAGCGAGTGGCAGGCGATTTCCATTGAGCTAGGGATGTCAGACATGTTCTGGCAATTTGGATTCTCAAACTTCTCGTATGGGAGGAACTATGATGATGGTTTCACCATCTTCCTGGACGAGGAGGAAGCGCAGCCGTTGGTATATGAGCATGCTGCGGCTGTGAATGCGCTGACTTAAGCGCTTCGTCCGATGGACAATAACTTGTACATATTACTTCCACATATATCTTTGAGGACTATGCATATACAACGCACACAAGCGAATGTCACAGAAGACACATACATACCATGATCTATACTTGTTTGACCAACGAGCAATTTTTTTGGGGAACAAAACTACATCTTTATGAACTTTAAATCATGCTATTCCTCAGTCTCATCACACCAAAACGAGCAAGCCAACGAAGAACACTGCCCAAGCCGCAAAGCTTTGCGCAACAGCTGCTGGCGCCCCAGCCTTCGTTGCCGTCGGCCGCGTCGAGCCCGTCGTGGTGCCATTCCCAGAAACGGTCGTGGTATTCGTCGCCGCCGCTGGCCCGGGATTCGTGACGTTATAAAAGTTGCCCGCAACAACCTTGTTCTGCAGTCCTGCTGCGGCCAAAACTTGGGCTGCGTTGAATCCACCACGAGTCGCCGCCGCCGTTCGCAGGCTTTGAATGGCGGTTTGTGATGCCCCCGTCGTGTCGACCAGGATCTGCACATACATGTGCGAGAGCGGTACGCGTGCCGGCGGAGAGGGGGGCAGATAGGCAGCGAAGGGCGCAGTGTTGGAGGTGTTTTGGAGGAGGAAGACGGAGCCGGATGTGCTGTTGAGAGTTGTGGCGGCGTTTGCTGGTGTGAGGCCGGTTTGCATCCAGTGGAGGAGGGTAGAGACTGCCGGGGGTGTGTTTGTGGGAATGTCGATGTCGATCATCATGATGGCATATGATGTGCCATTGAGTCTGGTCTGGGTTGCAGTCTGTGGCTGGTTGGTGACGGCTGGGTGCAAAGTGGTGTAAGTATGGACATATGCAAAAAGTTCCCAATAGTATGCTTTCTCACCCGTCTGAGCAATGACAGCGCCATTGAGTGCTGTTTGGCCATTGTATGCCACGATGAGCGGCGTGGTAGACCCTGGCGCGAAGACCGCGGGTGTGGCGGCCAAGGCAAGGCTGACAGTGGTAGCCAGCAAGGCTGCGAGGATGTTGGATTGCATTTTGAAGGGGTCTGGTGCAAAACGAATTCACATGTACACGGATCTCACTCGAGAAAGCTTCGATATTGACCAGCCCAACTTAAATAAATTGGGGCCCAACAATCATTTTATGGATAGTAGGTTTAGATTGACAGTATATACTGCTAGTGATCGCCCAACGACAGCGCTTGGCGAACTCGTGGACATGAAACATTCTCGGCTCCAGATGTCGTCGTCGTCCTTCTCAAACTGGACCTGGGGCATGAATGTGACACACCAGTCACCACTTCCCTCGTTATCCGGACCAAGCTTCCTCAACGCAGAGCATTCATCGTCCCTTCGCTCTTGATCCGCATGTGTTCTGGCCCCAGAGATCTGCGGGCATGTGCACACGAGTCGCCTTGAATGAACTATGCACCGTCTGTGCACATGGTAATAGGGGAAACTGGAGGCGGTCGCCGTTGACTCCAAATAAGAAGGTTGAGATGGGATGAGACGAGAATGAGCTACTGCAACTAACGTTGGAGATGCCCTCGCTCGTCTCAGCATCAAATTCAGCCGTCCGTGAACGCTGGGAATTCCGAAGTTGTCGAAGGTGATCAGATGAAGTGAAGTGCCCAGGTGGCGAGGCTGATGCACAAGGCTCGGCCCGACCTAAGGTGGGGCCGAGACGGTCCCGGAGCAGCTTGGCCTTATCGATAAGAGCTTTTTTGAACGTCGAGGCCGTCATAGGCGTCGCCAGAGCCATTGGACGCGCTTCCAAATTGCTGTATTCTAGCCGACTTCGACAAGTTCCCCTCTCGAGACCGATACTCACACCCAGACAACGTATTTTCACACCAATCGATCACGCCCCAACTTCTGGCCACGCCCAGCCAAACAGCCAAACATGGCGACGCCCCAAGCCCAAGCGCCGCGACCCGGCACGCAAACACAACCTCCCGCGTCGGCAACAAGCCACGCCCGCACGCCCGACTGGATGCACTACGCAGCATGGGGCGCCGTGATTCTCGGGCCCACGGCGCTCTTCATGCCCCCGCGCCGCGTCGGCCTGCAAGCCCTCTTTCTCGCGACCGGCACCTCCTACGGCATCAACATCCTGGCCTACAACTACACCGGCGAGTCGATATACCAGCGCACCATGCGGCGGTGGAACAAAGTATCCGCAATGGACCCCACCGGTGGCGGCGTGTTGCCCGAGAAGGCCTTGCGCACGCAGGAGCTTATGCGGCTGGAGCGCGAGCGCCGCGAGGCGCAGCTGCCGGAGGCGGAGCGCATACGGTTGCGCGAGGAGAGGGAGGCGAAGGAGTGGGCGCAGCGCGGGATAATAGAGAAGCTGTGGATGGGGAAAGAGAAGGATACTTGGAAAGAGGAGCGGGCGAGGAAGGAGAAGGAGGCGTTGGAAGAGGGCAAAGGTTACGGTGACTTGATTGTGGAGCAGGTTAAGGAGGTCTTCTCGTCAAAGAAAGAGAATGGAGAGGAGGGGAAAGGTGAAAAGAGCGACGGGAATAAGAAGCCATGAGGAGAAAATGGTCGTGCAAGTAATAGGAAGTTCGGGAAAGGATTTGGCTTTGAAGCACTGCATATGGTCGGCGTCGAGGATGGTTCATCAACACTGTATTATAATGGCTGCGCATTTCAGGAATCATGAATTCTCTTTATTGTTATATGAAGCCTGGTATTGTAAACAGGCCAATTGACGACTGTCTTGCCAGAACGCTTCTCTCTCAGGAGCGCCTTGTATACCCCCATCGTAAGCACATAATACTCAATTCCTACTTCTCATCAATATCGAGCCAAGTCACAGAAGTATGCTCACCTTCTAGAATAACAACGTTGACGGGCCTTGATGAAAACTTTCAATATGGTGTTTGAGACACTCTAGTCCTCGAACGCGTTGACAATCTCCGTAGCCGTCCGCGATACACAAGGTTTGGAAGTTGAGAACCAAATCTTCAACAGTAGACCAGGGAGCAGTCTTAGCACTTAAGCCAACCACGACCTTTGGACTCCTAGATCGTCCCTTGTCACTGATATAGTTGGAACGCTCGAGCCAGGGTCTGCTGCCAATGTCACATCGAACGGACTGCTCCATACTCATAGGGCTTTGATGATGCCGCTTGACGGCGGGCTCGGGCACGGCACAAGGCAGTGTCCCACCATGCAGCGCATTTCCACCAGGCTGGCAAGGTATGGGATCTAGTTTCTCCGTTGCGTCTGGCTCAGACTCCTTCTGCAGTGGTATTTCCTTCGGCTGGTGATTCTGAATGAGCTCTAGGGAATAGAGGAGGTAGCTGCGAGGCTGGTAAATAGACTGGAATCGGGAAGGTTTCGTACGGCACATGTGTGTGCAGTTTGACTTCCTGAGGTTGGTGATTTTGAGGCCTAGGAGGCAGAGGAGGAAGCTGCTGGTTAGGTAAGTATATCGAAATGGGAAATGTCTCATGACCTTTTCGACTTGTGTCTGTTCGTCTGGGCTGGGGAACAATCGAGGGTGTCACATAGTGAACTGCGTCCTCTTCCGACGTGCCCGAGATGCTCATAGGACAAGACCCCAGCGACGAGAAAGATTTAAAGGATGGCGACTAAGCGTGGGGTAGAAGAGAACCACTCGAAGCAGAACCAGGAGAGAGATCCCAGTGGACCTCTCTAGAGCCTCTCAAACCAGTCTCATGCGCATCCTCTTCCTCTTCCTCATTCTCCTCTTCCTCTTGCTGCTGACGTGCGCCGAAATTGAGCCTTTTGTAGGGGCCAGGCCAGGGTCTCGGTTCAAATGTGTGATCGTGCGGCAACTTCTAGTTGGGTGAAATGGTTTTCTGCTTCTTACGGCCGGACCTCTCCTTCTCCCTGACACCCTCTAAGAGGCTGCCACTTTTGTTGCGCAGACGAGTGGTCTGCTTCAACTTGCGATCCTTATTTGTCTCCTCCCGCAGCTGCGACTTCTGGTCGAACCGCACGACCCACTCGTTCAGCAGTTTCTGCGCCTCAGCCGCCTCCTCGTCCGAGCCAGCAGGGAGGCCGAGCGGCTCCTGGGTGGCAGCCTCTTGTTTTGCGATCAGGTCCAGACGACGCCGCACTCTGTTAGCTCCTGATGGTGGGTCATAAAAGCCACTGACGCCATTATCGTGAGCGCCACCGATGCTCTCGTCCTCGTCGGGAGGGGCGTTCAGCTTCTCGGGGTCCACGGGGGAACGCTTGAGATCAATCATGAAGATGTCTCCACCGTCAGCGGCCTGTGCTGCCTTTACTTCCAGCGCAGCCAGCGCAGCCTGCGCAGCCTGGTCTTTGCGCCGTTTCCCAAGTCGTCTTTCCCTGCTCTTTTGCGGCTTCTTCAGCTTCTTGCGGTGCTGCTCGGCCGACACATGGAGGTTAGACACGGTGATGGACGGATCCATCTCTCTCTCCATGATGATCGCCAGAGACTTCTCGCGGAGCTTATCCTCAGCCCGCCGCAGCTTTTTAGTGGCCATACCCTCGATGTTGTTGACGGGCCCCTGCCAGGTGCATCTTGATGCGTGGCACTGTCCTCATGGTTAGATTGCTGGAACATGTTAGTACCCCAATGCTCGATCGCCCCTCGACCAGCTTGACTTTATGAGAGAGCCAGCGCAGTTTCTTGCGCTGTCTAGGGCTTGTGAGGCCAACCTGTGAACTCTCGTCGCTGTCTGATGAGCTGGAAACATAGTCGGAATCGGACTCGGAATTGCTCGTCTCAGGCGTCAGCGGTGCAGCCGGCCTGGGCTTGCTGTGCTTCTGATCGCGCTTGGCGAGCCTCAGATCACGAATCGTATCCATCTTTTCCAGAAAGACGAACGATGTTCTATTACTGGAAAAGTGTAATGTTTTTGAAAATGATGAGTGAATTCGGGTACAAGACCGCTGTAGACGACAGAAAAGTTCTGATAGCTGCACTAGGGATCCCTGCCCGCTCGGCAGGGCTGCAACCGGCGAGTGAACCTTCCCTTCTTGGCGTGAGGGTCTGTCACGGACCACCTCTTGGCAACTTCGTGAATTTTGCAAATATAAAAAATACATATATATCAAAATAATTTTTGTATTATAAGAATTATAATGACGTAAAGAATAATCAAAATGGATATATTATTGGGGTATAATAGTAAGAAGCGTTCGTAGCTTAAAGTCGAATGTAAAAGAATTAAATCTCAGATTCTTCTCATGTGGGTCTGTGACGGTTCCTAGCTCAAGGTCCGAATCACTGATATTGCAGTGATAGATCTTTGAGCTGTTGGAACGTTCGTGTATTGAAAAGAAATAACTAACTATCTGAAGCTGGGGCTCACAGCTTATTTGTATAAGGATTACAGCTGTGCCTAGTGCTACAGCTGTTCCTTGTGCATCCCGGATCACATGTCCGGAAGCCGGCTGGAACCACACTCAGTTGTAGGCCGCGTTCTTCCATCTCCAACCAGTTTAACTTTCAAAATCAAAATTTGAGTTAACCACAACAAAGAATACTAACATACAGCTACAATACGCAACCAATTCAATTACTATGTATATTATTGTAATGCTTATAGTACAATAATTCTTTTAATATAAAGACTTTCTTTATATTTTGAAGATTGACGAAGCTGCTAAGGGGTGGTCCGTGACAGACACTTGTGCCAAGCAGGGAAGGTTTAGTCGCCGGTTACAGGGGTTACCCGCTACAGCACTCGACGCGTCTTGACGCGATCTTCAATTAACGCCCAGACGGCCAACTTACTACCATTTGGAACAGCGAACACATATCAGCCTTCACTGTCGAGTGGCTCAACAAGATGCCTGCAGCAAAAGCCGAAGAAGTGGGCGAGTCCTCGACCTCAGCAGCCAAGAAGATATTGCAGGCGAACTCTAATGGCACCCCAAGTTACGAACTGCCATGGTGAGCGAGGTCCCCGGCATCGCGCCTTCGTTTTGGACCGGAGCTGACCTTGTGGTGCTTTCGCAGGGTCGAGAAATACCGCCCCGTCTTCCTCGACGACGTAGTCGGTAATGTCGAGACCATCGAGCGCCTCAAGATCATCTCCAAAGACGGCAACATGCCGCACGTCATCATCTCCGGCATGCCAGGCATCGGCAAGACGACCTCGGTGCTCTGCCTCGCGCGACAGCTGCTCGGCGATGCGTACAAGGAGGCCGTGCTGGAGCTCAACGCCTCGGACGAGCGCGGCATCGACGTTGTGCGCAACCGCATCAAGGGATTCGCCCAGAAGAAGGTCACGCTGCCCGCCGGCCGCCACAAGCTCGTCATCCTCGACGAGGCCGACAGCATGACGTCGGGTGCGCAGCAGGCGCTGCGCCGCACCATGGAGATCTACAGCAATACGACGCGCTTCGCCTTTGCGTGCAATCAGTCTAACAAGATCATCGAGCCACTGCAGTCGCGTTGTGCGATCTTGCGGTATGCGCGTTTGACGGATGGGCAGGTTGTCAAGAGGCTGTTGCAGATCATCGCGGCGGAAAAGGTTGAATACACTGAGGATGGCTTGGCGGCGCTGGTGTTCAGTGCTGAGGGTGACATGCGCCAAGCCATCAACAATCTGCAATCGACGCACGCGGGTTTTGGGATTGTGACAGGTGATAATGTGTTCAAGGTCGTCGACTCGCCACATCCGATCAAAGTCCAAGCGATGCTGAAGGCGTGTTTCGAGGGCAACGTAGACTCTGCGCTGGACACGCTGAGAGAGCTTTGGGACCTGGGATACTCGAGTCACGACATTATCAGCACCATGTTCAAAGTCACCAAGACGATACCGACGCTGAGCGAGCACGCTAAGTTGGAGTTCATCAAAGAAATCGGATTCACACACATGAAGATTCTGGAGGGCGTCCAGACTCTGCTGCAACTCAGTGGCTGCGTGGTTCGGCTGTGCAAGTTGAACATGGACCCGAAGAAGTTCCAGGTGTCTACGAAGGCGACATGATGTAATCGAGTGTTTTTGATCCTGGACGGCTGATTTTCGGGGCATGGCACGGCGTTGATTGTGGCGGGTTTGGAGGGCTGGGGGGCATAAAATTTGATTGATGCTCTGCTTGCTCACATCTGATAATGTACATGAAGGGGTTTTACAAGGCGTCTACAATGCAATCTTGAGGGCTTCTTTCCGGAAGCCAATGCTTTTGTTCAATCCTCATCATCCTTGCCATACTCTTCCTCGAACCGTTGCCACACTGCCCTGTCTCTGGCGAGCCGTCGCTGCATTCTGACGTGTGCCTCGTAGTCCCGCATACTACTATCCGCCTGGATCATGGCACCGGCCAGCATGCCCGACATCTGAATATATCTGAGCAAAGCGGTCAGCCGACAAAACGAACCTCATGAGTCCCACAACCCGTGCAACTCACACTTTGAACTGGATCGTCAGACCCCTGTAGATGGGCGAAGTCGCATAGCCGATGCCCGAGAGGACGCCAGTGAAGGCGCCCCATTTGAGAGCGCCATATCCAGCGCCTCGCGTCGCCGCCCAGGCCGCTCCCGCGACTTCCTCGTCTTTCATGGCATCATGAGAGCGCATGTTCGCTCATGACGCTACGTCGTCTGGTGGGTGGAGTTGAGAAGGTATGGCGAAGAAATGCCGGCGCTGAAACGATTAGCCGCGTGACCACCAGCTTCGTTTGATCGGTGAACACGGCGGAGTGCTAGTGACGTTGGGGTGTGAGTCTGAGCCACCGCGACATCCATCCGCTGAGATCAGTGAGTGTTTTTGGCGTATGCAATTTGGTGGGTATTTCAGTCGGCCTCTGCTCCGGCCTCTGCTGAAGCATCCTGTCGTCTGCATCGGGAAGGCGGGAACAATCACTATCAAGGATTCACTTAGCCCTAACCCTGAGCGACAGCCCCTCCCCCAATTCGAACTGGAGATACGGCTACGCCTGCGTCAACCAGCCTCTAACGAATGTGTATTTCCTAAATATCATAGTATTGGAGCTTAAATGAAAATGAAAATATAATAATAACACCATCTTTTCCAAATGAGTGTGGTACAGGTAGTTCACTGCTCAGACACCAAGTTCGATAGGCTGATCTACCTTATAAGAGGCTATTAGAGCTGCTATCAACAATTCCAAGGACCTAGTTGGAAATTTACAGCATATTAAGATTCCAAACAGTGCACAATACTAGTCATCCAGAACTGATGGTCAGGTCTGGTACCAGAAGAAAAGAGAAGAAAAAGGCAACAGCCTTGGAATAATATGCTTGTTGCTGTAGACTTCGAGCCTTTGATTGCAAGGAAGACTGTCTGCAGTTCTTGTGGCTTGGGCCTCAAAATCATCCACGGCTCAGTCAGCTTCGTTCCTTTCGGCAAGGTTGGCATTGATACTGTCACTTTCATCGCCGGGAAGTGACAGTAGGGGTAAGAATGGATTCGCCGGCAGACATTCATGAATCAAGGGTTTGTCTACAAAGTCCTGTGGGCCTCTCAGTTAGCAAAACACAGTGCACGGCCGGCCTCATCGTACTGGAGCATTCTACTATTGCATGTTACACCTGCGCGCATTAGGAAATGAAAGGGATATACATACTAAGAAGCTCGTAGTCCAGGCAGATTTCTTTCTTCCAAGTCTCAAGCTGAAGATTGACACATTGATTTGTGATCCAACCTTTGCAATGAAATCCAAGCCCAGCTTCACATCATCTCTGCCTTCACACGCTGCCCTTGCGGGTCCAGTTTTCTGTTTGTTAGCGCACATATTTCTGCGTTCAGAACAGCAGTTTCCAGCAAATATCTGCATGGAAATGTACAGCTTACCTGAAATCATAGCGGCTGTTGCTTTGAAATGAGGTGCTGTCACCCCAAGTGCAATACCAACACCAAAGCCAAGTATACTTGCCTCGAAAACGAATTCGGGCTCTACGGCAGCCCTCGCTGTAAAATCAATATAGCCTTGCATCTTTG
The DNA here is from genome assembly GCA_022609195.1 of Plenodomus libanotidis. Taxonomy (NCBI): domain Eukaryota; kingdom Fungi; phylum Ascomycota; class Dothideomycetes; order Pleosporales; family Leptosphaeriaceae; genus Plenodomus; species Plenodomus libanotidis. Next base: position 75,010 of record JAGKQA010000120.1, on the reverse strand, counting down.
GTGTGTAGCCGACGAAATTTGCATTCCAACCCTTCACGTTGTTGTCTTCATTTTGGTGCCAATGATGCTGGAAATCTACAAGTGATCATCAGCCTTGTCCTTTGCTCTCTAGCTGTAGGAAGCAACAAAGTCATCGTCTTGAAGGTTTCCACTTACACCCGCCGTTTGTAATGTTGAACTCGCCACCCTGAAGTAACCGTAGATCAGCTCGAATTCAAAGAGCCTCTGATTCGTAGGCAGTGATATGTATTCGTCCTTCTTGGGATGCTTCCCGAGTTGTTTCCTGTAGCAGATTCCTGCCTTTGTTGACGACCCTAGATTTGAAGGACGATAGTTACAGTTTTGACCGTGAATCCCACCAGTGGTACATTGGGCTTTGTAGAAGCCACAATGTCGAAGAATGCCCCAAATTTGCATGCCTTGGGTTTTTAAAATCCATACATGGGAAGAACGGCCAATTCTTTCTTCAACAGTTTCATACCTTGAGCAAATGGAGTAGCAATGCCAAACGCCATCTGTGCGCAGAACTTGACGTCGTTTGTTGTCTCAATTCCAAACCAAGGACGATGCATACCTGATTTTCACTCTACCAAAATTTTGACTGTCCCTTGACTGCCACACTTTTTACAAGCCCAGGAGGCTTGGAAATCTATGCCTGGGAATTCGAACCACAAATTGTTCCTAGGGAATTTGTGTGTCAAATTGAGAGACGAGATGTGTTTGTGCCATGTCGAAGTTGCCAGAGATTGAATGTGAGGATTTTGGGATGGCACCGTGCCCACCTTGAAGTGGAACCATGAAGCGTCTTCTCTTATATATGTCAGATCGACTTCGTGTGTTGAGAAGTCGATACTTCCTCCATCATGGGCTAACGAGAGCTGGCTCGTCACATAGAACGTGCATCCCTATTACTGTAAATAAGTAAGTGTCAGTGAAGGTACAGACTCGTTGCTGCAAGGTCGTCATCTTAGTAACATGCCTTTTCAATCCTCAAATATTTGACTTAGCTGAGACCACAGAAAGAATGCAAGGCAATCTACCTCAGAAGCCGACACTGACTGGCATTGATTGTGGCCGGCAAAAGTCACGTATTCCGCTGGCCTATCAGAGCTAGCCTGGGTACCAGCACCCCATTTGCTCTGCGCAAGCTTCAAGTCTTCATTCTTCTCAAAAGACAAGGTGAGACCATCGTGATGGAAGTCTAGACTGGCTTCTATACCCTGAGTCTGCATATCTTCGAGGTTGATGATGCCATTCCAGACACCAATCGTGTGGAAAGTGAAGTTTGCTAAGTAACAATCTTCATCGTCGTCGAGAGGTCTCGGGGCTACCTAGGTAGGAGGAGGTGTCAAAGATGTTGATGGGAAAGATGTTGAAGGTACGAGAAGAAGCATCTGGATGTGAAGTAGTTACGGGTCTGGCCCCAAAGCAATGTTTGGGCTGTTTTGGGCACGAGGACTATTTGCGAGGACACCTCGATGTCTTGCTTCGTGATCACCGGCTGGAGCTTAACCATGGGTAATATTTCTTTATAAGCGCCGTGAACCTCAGAGTCCTCATGGGCGGTGATGCAGACTGAGCCCACAGAGGGTGGCAAGCGACAGTGCAGAATGTAGCATTTCTGGTGAAGACTCAAAGGAGAAAGTTAATAAGTAAATAATCCTCGCAACAGTCAGTCCTGAAAACAGTGATCTTGATGCCTATACAAGAGTAAACGAGTGCTACGGATAACACTCTTCCTGGCTTTTTCCTCGTGCCCAAGTAGCACGTGCCTCTGCAGTGAGCCAGCACATTGGAGCCTATGTGCACATACAAGTCTGAACTGATAGTCTCTCATTAATCTATATGGTGAATCTCAAGTAATCCTAGTGTCATCCGGAAACCCGATGCTACCTCGTCCATACGGTCCAGGTGAGCCGGTGACTTCAGGGCTTCAGAAACGGCTTCAGCTATCGCTGCGCCAGCATCGCAAGTGCCCAGGTGTGCGCACTAAATAAGCTCCATTACTCACAAGCTCAGCTCTACTGCGACTGTTCGTCTCACAAGTTAGGTCGTGACGACCACGGTAAACGATAACAAAATTCGGAACATTTTGTTTTGTGAGGGCAGCCGCCAATCAACGATTCCTCGTAAGAAAAAGCTGTCCGATGTCTTGTCATTCTCATGTAGCTTGATAACGTAAAAGACTGCTGCCGAATCGCAAGATTCTGGCAAGGCTCAAATTCAGGGCCAGCTCCGGTGTCAGGCCATGGACGCGCATGTGCCATGCCATCACGGGCTCTCACAAACGCTCGCTCGCATATGTGTCGAGAGGCGCGCAATAAGCCCATGAAATTGGTCGATAAAGCATGAGATGCCTATCATGTCTACTATTTGGACGGGATCTGACTTGGCCAGATTGGAACAAGGCCCTGCAGCTGTCCAGTGGACAGGCCCTTGGGCACTCCGACCCTCATATGTCCATGCAGTCCTTACTTCATCATCCATCCATCTACTTCATGATAGCGAGTCATTTGATTCATCACTGTCTCGAACAATCCAAAGCTCAGCTTGTTCGCCCGCACCGCACTCAAGTAGCCTCTTCGACGCTGGCGCGTTACACTCGGACATCCACCCCCCCACCACACAAAGAAAACAGCATGCGACAGCGGGCAGGATCTGCAATGACTGGTCCAGTCCGGCCGCCAGAAAGTCGAAATCATCTAGGGCGTGGGAATACCACGAATTATCGACGATGGAGAGAGGCGCGCCCAGAGGGGGCATGAAGATTACACTACAATAAATGACCACATTAAGCCTCATGCCTTTCATCCACAATTCCGAGGAAACGAGCCATCTTGGAGCATTTTGCAGTGTTCTGGTATCTGCCGAGGTAGGCTTAACCCAAAATTTTAATTTAACTCAGGCAGGCGTCCTTGACTGAAAACGATTTCGTGCAATTCTCAAGGTTCAAAAGTTTCTGGCGTCCTTGAGCAGGTCAGGATCGGTTTAACCTGAGCCATGACAGTCTCAGACCTTCGATGGAGAAATGAAAACAGCTTTGAAAAACTAGTGTGACTTACTTCTCTCGTAAAAAAAAAAAAAAAAACCGGTGCAAACTCATCGCTTCATACAATATGCGCTCCTGTCAAACCCATCCCCTTGCTGAGACCAGGATCTCTCAATCTAGCCCAATAAGACCACGTACTGCATGCGAGACTGGAGGGATCACAGTCAAGATGACGAAAAGCAGACCAAACAGACTCATCGCGAGTGAGCTCAGCGCCGCGGTGCGTCTGTCCTTCTCGAGGAGCATCGCCGTCCCAATGGCGGAGGAGTTAGCCCCCACCACCACACCGATCGTGACAAAGTCGCCTGGACACACGTAGCTAGTCAGTAAATCTCGTGCTCTGGAGAATCAAGCAGCATCAGATGTACCACACATACCTTCCGAAACCCTCAACACCCTCAAAATTGCCATTCCAGAAAGCGGGCCACAAATCCCGCTCACCACCGCCAGAACAGAAATCACGTCTACACTCCCGCCCAGGCTCACCTTCGACAGCTGCGCCAGCGCCAACGTGACACTCCGCGGCGCCACCGCGAGGCTAATCCCTGGCTCGAAGCCAATATGGAAAGAGGTCGACATTCTTCAAGGGAATCAACACCCGTCTTCTCGCGCTTCGGAACGTGAGGGTGGCATTCTGATTCGGCACTGAGTTCTCGTCCTATGGAGGAGCCTCAGGGGTCCTCGCTTCCTCGATGTCCCGATCCTGCTCACTCATCATTCGCTCCGGCAGAGTCTCATCATCTTCGCTCAATTCAGGGATGGCAAAGAGCCGACTATCTGTGGCACTAGTAACTTCGACGACTGGTCCGTGCGATGGCACCCTCTTTGCTAACAATTGCACGCTCCTGCAAGTGTACGCTGTCAATGCGAGTTGAACAAGGTAGCCAGCGACGAAGACGCCAACCAGGATGCCGACTTGATTTCCAGCGATCGGCTTACTCGTGGGAAGCATGACGAAGTTGGGCGTGAAGTAGAGAGCCATAGTCCTCAATGCGAAATCCAATGGTACATCCCTATTTGGAGATGTGATTAGCATGACCACGTGGCGCAAGTGCGTTGTCCAAGGCATTGCCGGCACATATTTGACTAACAGTATCCTCAGGACCAGTGTCATATGCTGTTCTGATAGTAGCGCCTCGCATATAAGAAGAGCAAAGAAGAGAACAAGTAGGCACGCTACGTTGGCGGGAAAGGCAATTGTGCCTCGACTGATGAGGTTATCTACGCCAACAACAAAATAGAGCAGGATCATACAGCCAAGTGGAGTTAGTATCCAAGTCCTCGCCGCATTTCTTCCCAGCCTTGCCATCTTTTGATCAGTTGACATGATTGCAATAGCCCGTAGAGAGGTCGTGATGCGATCTGCTGATACAATCTGTGAGTAGTGGCCTTGACCAACAGGACTTGCTACTATACGTCCACCTGGGACGATGAGTCGCGCTGAATCTCAGGGAGTCAGAGCTTTGACAGAGGCATCAAGAAAGGTGATTATGGAACTTGTGACGTGATTGACTAGTTCGGACCGCGATTGTTCGCGCGGGACAGCTATCATCGCAACAAACACGTACAAGGCTATCAGCTCGGTGGGTGAGTCCTAGTCGGCCATAACAATGTTGAGCTCTCAACTCACACACGGCAGGCTCATATAGTGCTACCAGATAAGCCGTGCTGTCAAATGAGAGACGATGAGCTTGTTTACCGACGGTCGCAGCATCGTACCAGTAGTGAACCCGAGGACCAAATTTGGACATGGTAGCGCGGTCGGCCATTTAGTGGCCGTAGCATGTATTATTGAGGCTGATATAGTAACAACGTGCACCGTACATCCATCGCGCATGGACGATCGACCCAGCCTCATCTTGCATCCTAGCAGGTCGCTCTGAAGCAAGCCTGGCATGTATTGGAGGGATGATAGCGATGTCGGTCACATCTAGTCGACATTTCGAGACGATTAGCGGGCACTTCGGGGATGCTGGAAGGTGTCCGTCCAGGTTGATAGAGGCTTGCCAGAGACCTCCGTGTCCCAAGCACCGAGTTGTTCGTAGACTGATGATCAGCACTACTCGATTCCCTCGGACCTCGCCTGACCAAATAGCCCGACGCAGGAGTATCTCTCGCGCCAGCTGTGTCCCTCAGCTCGCGCTGCATGGACGTATCCATCACTCGTCTCCTCGAGCTGACGCCAGTGGGCTCCTATCCCAGCGCACTCAGCGTTCCCTTGGTACTGGGCACCTCGCCCTCCCTGCCTGGCACCTTGGTGGTGGCCATACGGATTGCCACCGCCAGGGCCTTGAACGCCGACTCGGCACGGTGGTGGTCGTTCTCGCCGCGGATGCAATCGACGTGCAGCGTGACGCGGGCGCCCTGCGCGAAGCTCTGCATGCAGTGGGGGATCATCTCGCAGCTGAGGTCGCCTATCTTCTCGCGCTTCAGGCCCAGCTCGATGACGCTGTAGGGGCGGTTCGACAGGTCGACGACGGCGCGGCTGAGGGCTTCGTCGAGTGGGGCGTAAGCGTAGCCGAAGCGCGTCAGGCCGGCCATGGAGGTCAGGCACTTGCCGAAGGCGCTTCCGAGGGCTATGCAGACGTCTTCGGCGGTGTGGTGGTCGTCGACTGTGTTGTTGGGGAAGCTCAGCATGTGCAATAGGCTTGTAGAGTTCTTTGTTGTCGCCGCCCAACGTTTACGGTGGTGACTCACTGTGCAGATCGCCTTTGCATGCTATCGCCAAACTCCAGCCGGCATGTTTTGCGAGAGCGTGCAGCATGTGGTCGAGGAAGCCAATTCCCGTGTTTACGGCTATTGTCTGCGACTTGCTGGATTGTGCTGCGTGCCCATCGCCATTGGAGAGGAGCTTTTGATTTGTCTCCGGGGGAAAGTCGCCGCCGTCAAGATTGAGTGCAAGTTGGATGCTTGTCTCGTTTGTATCACGGTCGAGAGCCGTCCACCGCGGTGCTGATGATGAGCTCATATTTGACGTTATCTGGACTGCAAATGCGTTGGGAAGATGCTTGAGTAGAAGTCAACGGTTTTGAGCTGTACTTCCGGTCGAGGAAATAAAGCAGTGACGTCGCGACAGGGGTCTGAAAATGAAAGTCAAATGTGAGGTCTGGCATTGGGCGAACAGGGATAGCCCTGCTCCCATAATACAGGGACAGGGCCTGACAATTGTGAATGCCCTCATCTTGAAAAGGGACTGTATCCTCAAGTTGATTTGTACTGGTACGCAGCTTGAGAATTTCAGACAAAATTACATTATAATATACATATTTACACAGCAAATCTCAACCATCATCGTTGAGGCGGGCCCGGGAATGCAACCCTGATCTGCTTACTCTCCACAGGACTCCCACTTTCCCTCTTCCCCTTCTTCGATGCGCCAACGGCGCCCAAGCTGACCTTCCTTCCATACTTTGACGACGGCGCAGGTCCCGAAGGAGGCGGCGGCGGAAACCATGGCTCCTGGCCGCTCCGTGCGCTAGGCCAGGAGCCCCCGACCTGTGGCGACGACGACTGCGGGCTCTTGCGGCTGTTGGGATATCCGCTGCCTTGGCTGCTCATGGTGGTAGTGTTCATGGGCTTCGGACTGCGACGATTGAAAGACGGTGCCGGCGAGGCTGAGGTGGGTGTGTAGTTTGCCGGCGCGTTGAAGTTGGTGTTGATGGCTGGTGTGAGGCGGGTTGCGGGGGGCGTGATGCCGAACTCGTTGGCTTGGGGTGAGTGGTGGGCTGCGGGAGGTGGCGAGAGTCCTGTATCGGTAGTGTCTATCGTTATGATTTTGCTGGGCATGCCCCGTTTCTTGGGAACGTGTAGGTCGTCTGACTCCGGGACGAGGGTGCTTTGGAGTGAGGACGAAGTATCGCGAGTCCGTCTTCCGTCTAGCGCACTTTCATACGGGTGCGTTTGGTACTTCGGCTTGGTCTCAATGTAATATCGCCCATCGGGCGCCCTGTTAATGGTCGACATGCCGGCCATCTGCTCCTCCAGCGAGCCGTAGGGCTGTTGCTCTTCCACAGGCGGTAGGTCACTGAAGAACTTTGGCGACAACGGCGACGCCAGAATATTGCGACACTTGAACGAAAAGGACGAGCGTCGTTTGTCTTTGCCCCAGCGAGGACTCATGCCGAGCTTGGCTTGGTTCTTGCGCCTGCGGCACCGGACAAAGATAATGGCGGCCACTATGATCAAGAGTGCAGCTCCGCCGGCTGCTATGCCAGCAATGGCAGCTGTGCTGAGGATTGGGGTATCATCTGACTTGTTAATGGTCGATGGATCAACAATTTCAATGATCCTCACGGAGAAGACGGAATCGTCTAGGCCTAGAAGATCTGTGGCATTTGGTTTTTGAATGCAGCCTGCTTCGAGGGCCACGAGAGCTGAGATGGGTTAGTCATTACCCTCATGTTCATTACAATTGGAGGACATACAATTTGCGATGTAGTTGGTATCACCGCTTGCGCTGACACAATTCAGGCAAGCCTCGTAGTATTCTCCGGTGACCGCGCTTCCATCGGCGTCGCAGTAGCCAAACTCGTTTGCGTGTGTGTTGGCAGTGCTCAAGCTGTCGTGCACTAGGGCAGTCTTGAGGTTTCCGCACGCTGTGGATGTCTCGCATGGGTTTGACCCAGAGCCCGTTCCATTTGGATAGGCAAAAACGCAAAAGTCAAAGCTGTACCGCAGGTTGTCTGGGTCACATGCGTTAGCCTCGGCCGCTGAGCTTCTAGTCGCACGCTTCGACGTACAAAGAAACCAGCTCTGATCACTCTCGTCGTTTTGGGTGAATGTGCTGTTCTGCAAACAGCTCATGCACTCCTTCCATTTTACTCCTGCGCTGGTGCCCGTCAAGTCTGAGTCTTCGCAAACGATGTCCTCCGGTGTCGTGTTGGACGAGTAGGTGTCTGATGCGTCTGATGCGGTGGTATCTGTGCACTTTGAGGAGCAGGGGGAGTTCGGTGTTACTTGTAAAGCTACGAGAGGGTGTATCACGGCCAAAAAGAGAAGTATGTGTAGAGAATGGAACGCCATATTGAATGGATTTGTGAAGAATCCGGGGTAAATAAAGGATCGTGGGTGACCGGAAGCTGCCGAGACTTTGTTTCAAAGTGGATGGTGGAGGGTAGAGAAGTAAATGTCCAAAGCAGAAACCTCAACCAGGAGGCTCTGAGCGTTGGTGGTGAATATTAAAAAAAATATTAAAGTGAAGAGAAATGAGGCGGAAGACAGTACACAGACAGCGTCGAGAATCAAGATGAAGATCGAAAGCGGAAACCAAGAAGAACCGAACAAACATCAACGTCCAAGACGGACCATATCAAGGTCGCACAGCTCCTCAATACGCAAATAGACGAGCCTAGTCCGGATGGCGAGTGGGTTCTCCTGCCGGCAGAGGTCACTATCACACACTCGAGCAGCTCTCCAGCCGCCAGTCGAGCCCACACCAACGCCCAAAATCTCCGAAGCAAGCCAGTCGGGGGCCCGACATGGCTGCAGTGGTTGCGCCGAACCAAGAACGTGGAGACCCAATGTACCGGCGCCCATCTCCAGATCGGACGAGTGCCTGGCTTCGATCAGGTTGTGCATGTGCCGTGGCTGCAGGAGTGGACAAACGGCGCATGGCTGCTGCGGGTCCTGATTGGCGATGCTTCGCGCCGGCGCTTAGACGACGCCAACCCTTCGCTGCTTCTGCGCAGCGTCAAGAGCTCCTGTGTGCCCAATGACGGCGGCTCCCGTGCAATTGTACATTGGTACTGCCTGGCAAGCTCATTCTTGCACTACCAACGAATGTGCAAAAGCCTCACCATGTGTTTCTCGGGACACTAACTGCATCTCAGCAAAGCTGCACGTGAGACTGTTAGTACTGCTGACTGTGCGTTCACGTAGTAGTACCAAAAGCCTCTATTTTCACTTGCCCCAGAGCTGCTTCATCTCATCACTTGTGTCCCCCGTCAGCTCTATAGCATCTTTATCGGCGCCGCATGATAAGCACATCCGCGCAGCATCCAATTTATCACACTCAACCGCATCAGTGAGCCCTCCTGTAGCTGCAGTTGAGCCACCAGCTTTGAGCAATATTTCAAGTGCTGATAGACTGCCGTGCTCGACAGCTTGCGAGACCACGCACTCGTCTGACTCGGCGCCGAGGGCGAGAAGAGCCTCCACAACTATATCGTCACCACTAAGACCAAACTTTCTACGACATGGTGCAGAGTATATGGGCGACCTTGCCTCGGGGTCGGATTGAAGTACTGTTGACGGATTCCCTCAGGCTCGCTCGTTCCATTGATAGCAGAACCGTGGTGCTCAACAAGGTGCTTGGCCATGGCGGCGGCTTTGCTCGCGTCATCGCCGAGACACGCTTCGTGCAGTGCTATCGAGCGAGTTGGGGTCCGCACCGCGGGCCACAAGATGGTCGAACATCTCGACGTCGCCTTGCTTTGCGGCGCGGTTTAAAACTCGCACTGTGTGGTGGTAGATACAGGAATTCGGAACTCTGACAGGATGCGGGCGCTCGTCCTCTGTGGCGTTGACTTCGAGACCTTCGTCCAGCAGAAAGTCCACAATCTCGCGGCTGTCCACTACCTCCTTAGAAACATGGGTCCTAAGCCAGACACAGATTCCCATAGGAGGGAAGGGACGTCAGCGTCCGCAGGATTGGGTAGTTAGTCACCCAAGGACATGCTTTCCATACAGCTTGAAACCCACTCCAAACTCCTGCAGAAGACGGTATACTGCGATAGATCGACACTCGGTCAGGGACTCGTGGAATCTCCAGCCTCTCCTAGTCTGAACCCCATTTTCGACGAAACAACGAGTCGACTCGACCTGCCCTTGTTCTGCAGGGGCCTCAAGGCGCATCGTCCGTACCAGGTCACTATCTCCGCTGGAGAATCGATTGAGGAATTCGGTGTCCTCATTGTCGACCGCTTCCCAGAACCGGTCTTGATCGGCATCCCAGGTGAGCTTGGTTGTAGTCATGGCTACGACCACAAGCAGGATCCACGTTGAGCTTTCAAAGGTGCCAATTGCAAGGGGAATAGAATTTCAGTCAACAATATAGACATCAGAGTAAGAGAACCGGATGAAATTCAATTTGGAACTCTTAATTGCAATGTCTATGGTCATCAACATGTATTTGAAGGTAAATGTTTCGGTGGATACAGGACACTGGCACTTTTCTCCTGTATTGCACTGTTGTCACGGTCCGACGTTGGGCTCAGCCCAGCAGGCACCGCCTCGCCGCGCATATCTCAGCAATGCTCCACAAACAAGCTCCATATAGCTGCGATTGTGCTAGCCACTGTAGCGTCTATAATATTGAAAACTGATACCTAGGTGAACAGCTCCACCCCGATGAGTGAGTCAACACCACCTGGACAGACTTCTGCATAGCTGGACCTCCGTCGACAGTGACGAACGAGGCGAATCCCACTGCAGTTTCATGGATAGTCCAGGCACTACCATCGCGACACGGTCCTCCAATGGATCTGTAGACCATAACAGTGCTGCAAAGTCTATCGAATCGTCTATGACTATCTGGATTAGTGCCTTCTTGCTGCTCTTCACACAGAAGAGGCGTGCGGAAGGCGAACATGTGTCGCGGCGCACAAACCCTTTTTTTTTGGGGGGGGGGGGTGGTACCACCATCCCGTAGCCAGACTCGCAGCGGGGCCCACAGCGTCCAAGGAGTTGGCTCTTAGGGCAGTCTAAGTCGCGTACCAGGTCCAAAGCGCCTGCGGTCTAGCTCAGTTTTCCCAATAAGCACCGTGTCGCCTGCGGTCTGGGTCTTGCTGATATGAATGCCACTGGCTCCGATCAGTCAAAGAAAAGAATTAGGTACGTAGAAGCATTCAGGGCACGTCTCCTTGTGCGATACTGTCATACTCAAATGCAGTATCAATATTCGACAGGGATAGTCCTGTGCGCTGAAAGTGTTCTGCGCGCCAAAGGATAGGCTGTGAGCTTCTCCTCGGCGCCAATAACAGAGATGGACGCCGTTGTATGATGACTACCAACAGCTCCAACAACACAGTATTGTAGCGACTGCAGCATCTGGCGAGGGTCACGATCTAAGTACTTGTATTTTTTGGTGCTGTAGCATGCCTTCATTGCCCATGTGCAGCATAAACATGCCAACTCCAAAGTGCGAGCCTGGCTTGACCGCAGCCCATTTCCTCTGCCTCATTGACCTGATCTGACCGAGATGTGCTCTGGGCGCCTGTCGTTGATATAGGCTCAGGCATCCAACACCCACGACGGCCGCACTAATTCTACTTGAGACCTCCAGCCCAGTCATCACTCGAGGGACACTCTATCCATTCTGCCTGGTTTCGAGGAAGCAGATTTGGCATATCTTCTTGGCGTCACCCTATAACAGGAAGCGGGCTCCTCACTCCTTGCTCGTCACCGTCCCCTGCCCCTCAAGACCCTCAAAAGCCTCACGCGCCAAGGTCCAAGCATCATCGCTCTCATACAGCTGGCTCTTCAACCATGCCCACGTCATCCTTTGCGTGATAGCCAATCTCTCCGGCCCCTCATCATCCGCAGCCTCCGCCGTATCCCACCCACTGACACCTCCCAGCCCATGCTTCGCGCCCTTCATCATCAGCAGATCCTTCGGCCCTGGCGCAAGCTCATACGGATCTTTATGCCAATCAGCCCCACGCACCGTCAGCCCAGGATGGCCATCCTCATCCCCATAGACGACCAGCGCAGGCGTCGTCATAGTGCCGAAGTCCACGCCATAGAACGGGATCTTCGTCTTTCCCATGTCGGAGAGGCCATCGGCGCTGCCCAAGCACGCGAGGATGACGCCCGCTTTGATGCGCGGCTCGGGCTTGTGCCACGTCGTCCCATCGCGGGGGTCGGTGTTGCTCGCACCCAGCAGCATCGCAGTCGTCCACGCGCCGGCTGAATGGCCTACCAGCGCGACGCGGGAGTGGTCAAGGCGGCCCGCAAGGCCCGGCACGGCGGCTTCGATGGCGTCGAGGTTATCGAGAACGCGAACCATGTCCTGCGCCCTGTCTTGGTAGAACATCTCCTGGCCGGGCGGCGCCTGCAAGCCAAGGAACAGAGAGCTCAGGTGCGTGGGCTGGAGGACAGCGAAGCCGCGGGCGGCCCAGAACTCGCTGAGGGGCGTGTAGCCTTCGAGCGAGGAGAGAGCGTTGCTGCGGCCTTGGCCGTGGGAGAGCAGGATGATGGGTAGAGAGGTGCCTGTGGTGGGGACTATGGCTTTGAGCTCGAGGTTGACGAGTCGGTCGGGAGTTGGGAGGACAATGGGGCTGATGGTCATAACAGGCTTGGGCGCTGGAATGCGAATGGCGCTGGCGGCGCCTGTCAGGACGTGGTCGGTAGTGTGCATGGTGTTGTTCGATGCTTGAGTTGGACGGTGAGGGTCAGATGTCGATGCTGAACTTTGAAGAATTGATTCGAGCAGATGAATTCTCTACCTATAATACTTTGAATGAGAGGCATGTTTATAGACTTTGCAAGATTCGGAACGGTGGACTCAAAAATGGTTAACTCCAGCATTGGTTGTTTCCGGACGAATTCGGACTCGGTCTTCTGGAGCGACATGGCCGGAGATGATGGAGTTTAGACGTAGATAGTCCTTACAGCCACACCACTCCACGAATCTAGGTATGTGAAGCATTCATCATCTTGTAACTCGATATACAGGAGCCCGCATCGTACATATCCTAGAAGAAATCGACCCTCGGTGCAAATTTACATCCTCATTAGAGATAGGCTGTGATCCATCAGGCGTGCCGTACCCAGGTAATAGATTCAAAAAGCAACAAAGCAGCAATTTCGAGCTGTTATAAATGCTATACTATTTCTCCTCGCCAGAATGATCGACCAGTCATATCCATGATATGTACTCCGTGAGTTCTAATTCAGAATAGACATGATGCAATGTGCGATATGATGAAGTGTAATTGCCCGACCCAATCACGCCCAGACGAAAAAAAAAGGTCATATGTAATCGTGCAAGTACTCTGCGAATACCTAGCCTCCACCATCCAAAGTCCTACAGCTGTTGCAGTCCAAGACCTGCCCTTGTGGTTTGGATGTGGTGAAGGCCCCCCCCCCCCCGCCTCGGATCGTCGGGACCTTTGCCCTTCGCCCAGGTGGCCCACGAAATTGGGAGGTGGCATAGCGTTGACACGATTTCACCGGCAAAACAACCCGACTGGTCCAATTAGTCTGTATTGTCGGCTAGAAAGATCTGTACCACGACTATAGGACAGTACCTCTCCGCAAATTTGTCCGAGCGCACCCCCCCCCTTCTTCTAACACCAGACCACATCACGGCTTAGAAGGTGCGATCTTTTATATGGAAAGCTTTCAGAAACGCCAAAAACACACCATAGACCTACACTGTAGGTTCAATGAGTTACAAGGCTAATTTGTCCCAGGCCTACAATTACGCTCGCTTGCAAGATGGGTGAAAAGGCCAATAAAGATCAGCAAGATGGTCCGAGCATCTCAAAACCAAGAGCAACATCCTTTTATTAATGCAATTTAGCTAGCCCCCAAGTATGCAGCGTCTCTTGATCCGCCCGTGTTTGCAATACCAGCGCAACTTGACTGTCATGTCGACCGCGACCAAAGGAGGAAAAGGTGCCTGGACCCATGCTACCGTCCCGAGGACCCTTTAGGACATCTCATGGCTTCTGTGAATCGTTTCTTATTCTCTCTTCTCTGCCGTAATAATGTGACTCCTGAAGATCCCAGAAATAAACCTTCACAGGCGACTCGATCGTGACTCGAAGTCGTGGTGGTCTCGGGCTCGCTCCGCCGACGAGCACCCCAGGCCCCGACTTGGCATCGCCGCATCGCGCTAACAATCTCCGAAGACGCTCGCGACACATACTTTGGGGGTGAGCACCTGACAGCACGCCATGCATTGGCCATCATACGCAAATCACTCTTCGGGTATAGGCGAGAGGACGAACCCGCCATGAATCTGCCAAAGTATATGTACAGCTTCCCACCCGAATCTCACAATGGCTTCGACCTATGCCAGGCCAGTCGCCACCTCAGCTCTGGGGCCCCTCGCACAAATCGAAAATGGTTTCCGGGCTGCGTTACCTGCTTTTCTCGAGCTTGGCTCTGTCTAGATCCGGAACAGCTCTTGTCATTCAGAACTCGACCACTGAGGATGTGGATGTTCACTGGCTAGGACAGACCCCGACACTCAACACGGGCACCACCTTCGGACTGCCCTGGTCCAAGGGCAAATTCCTTCCCGAAAATACCAGATTCACACTTTCAGGGGACGGCGAGACAACGCCTCTACAGTCATGGACTACCGCCTACTGGCCAGATGGTTCCATCAAGTGGACGGCCCATGCAATCCCAGCCACCGGCAGTGATACCGCCACCATCCCCAGCAGTTATACGCTGCAGGCAACGAGTTCCGGCACCAACTCAACTCAGACAAGCACGAATGGCTTGAGTGTGACAGACTCTGCAGAGGACATCGTTGTGAATACAGGCAGAATTACCGTTTCGTTCCCCAAGTCAGGCAGCGCACTCGTGGCGTCGATAGAGACGGCAAGCGGGAAGGTCATCGGCCAAAATGGCAAGCTTGTCCTGCACTCGCAGACAGCTCTTGAAGACGACATCGAGGACAGGGCTAGCGCGGCGATAGAGCATCTCAACTTCGAGAGCAGCATTGACCAAGTCACCGTTGGCCAGGACTCATCGGTCCGAGCCCTTGTCACTGTGAACGGCACCCACACAGCCCTCGACAATAGCAGTACGCATGCAGCCTGGCTGCCCTTCGTGGTCCGTTTCTATCTCTACGCAAACTCAGACGCTCTGAGGGTCGTCCACAGTATCGTGTTTGACGGAAACTCCACGTCCGATTACATCACTGGCCTGGGCTTACGCTTCGATGTGCCGCTCGCGGGCGAGGAGCTGTACAACCGCCACATCCGGCTATCAGGCGTCGACGGTGGACTGCTCAACGAGGCTGTGCAAGGAATCACTGGTCTCCGCGCGAATCCCGGCGCCGCAGTCAAGGCGGCGCAGATCCAGGGCAAGCAGACGCCGCCACTCGAGGAATGGGCTACCACGATCTCGAGCGGACTGCAGTGGATCCCGACCTGGGGCGATTATAGCTTGTCGCAGCTTTCTTCAGATGGGTTCAACCTGCAGAAGCGGACCAAAGCGGGTCAGGGATGGGTCAAAATTCCAGGAGGGACTCGTGCCGGAGGACTGGCGTACCTTGGTGGCGCAACTGTAGGTGGTCTTGCTGTTAGCCTGCGCAATTTCTGGAAGCGGTACCCTACTGGCATCGATATCAGAGACGCAACCACGGATACAGGCTCCATTACCATGTGGATCTATAGTCCTTCGGCACCGCCCTTGGACCTTCGACCATACCACGATGGCCTTGGGCAGACAGGCTATGCCGACGAGGTTATTGCCCTGACTGTCACGTATGAAGACTGGGAACAAGACTTCAACACCCCGTACGGAATTGCCAGGACCAGCGAGCTGTTCATTTACGGCTTTGATAGCACGCCGACTAACGAGACTCTGGCTGCCCTTGACGCGCACAAGGAGAACCCGCCCACGCTACTGACAGACCCAGAGACATACGAGGCGTCTGGTGCTGTTGGCACATACTGGTCTACGCCTGGGGCAGCCAACAGCAACTCCTCAGCTGCAGCAACTATTGAGTCACATCTGGACTTCCTCCTTGATTTCTACCAAAGACAAGTCGAGGATAGAAGATGGTACGGTTTCCTCGACCACGGTGATATCATGCACACGTACGATCTGGATAGACATCAGTGGCGCTACGACGTCGGCGGCTACGCCTGGGACAATTCTGAGTTATCACCAGATCTCTTTTTCTGGCTCTACTTTCTACGCACTGGCAGAGAAGATGTTGTAAGTAATTTTCTCTCATCCAATATCTTGCGGCTTAATAGATGGCTCCGAAGTGCACCTTCAATTAGTGCTGTAATGAATATCATTCAGTGGCGACATACTGACTGCAAATGATTATAGTACCGTTTCGCTGAAGCCCACCTTCGACACACTAGCGAAGTTGACGTCTACCACGTCGGCCAGTGGAAGGGTCTAGGCACGCGGCACGGCGTGCAACACTTCAGCGACAGCGCGAAGCAGGCACGCATCTCACAGCCGCAATACCGGAAGTACTTCTACTACATCTCCGGCGGTGATGAGCGCGTAGGCGAGCTCATCGCCGAGACCCTCGACGCAGACCAGACCTTCATCACGCTCGACCCCAACCGCAAAGTCCGCACCGACGGCTACTTGCCAACCTCCACAGCCGTCAGCATCGGCCTCGGCACCGACTACTCGAGCCTGCTAGCCTCGTGGCTCATCGAGTGGGAGCGCCGCGGCCCGCGCGCAGGCGAAGCCCTGCGCAAGATCAACGCCACGACCAGCGGCATCGCCGCGCTCAAGAATGGCTTCGTCAGCGGCTCCGCCATGTACAACCCCCAGACAGGCGCCACGAGTCCGCCCTTTGCTGATCCAAGCAACAACGGCACCGTCGCAGTCAGCCATCTCAACGCCGTCTTTGGTCTGCCCGAGGCCGTCGCCGACCTCATTGATCACTGGGGCGTGGAGAACCTGCCCGAGGGGTTCGCACAAGCTTGGCTGGACTACTGCTATTTCTACGACGCCGGCGCGGCCGAGCAGACGGCTCGGTATGGGACGGACTTCGGTAAGGCGAACTTGAAGATGGCACACTCGCGCCTGGCGGCGTACGCGTCGGTCCAGTTGGGCAACGCGACGGTTGCCGCGAGGGCTTGGACCGAGTTCACTACGGATACTACGACGGACGCGTTCCTACCGAGCGCGGCGTGGTCGAGCGCGCAGCTGAATGGGAGCATCGTTCTTGCGCCTGTTGAGGAGGCGGCGTTTATCGTTGCAACGAATGCAGTTGCACAATATGGGTTGGCTGCTATCCAAAATCTGGCATACATTGGAGAAGAACTGCTTTGAGACAGACATTTTCTTGGTGGTGTGTATGCTGAAGCTTTGTCCGATTCGGATGGGGGATGGTTTTCTAGCTGTCTTCCAAGGTTCTTGTAGATATTGAAAGTAGATATTGGCCAACTACATGCAAATGGCAGACCTACACGCCCCGTTTTCGCTGATTTTCGGACCATTGCAAACTTGTCTGCTACTTACAGACCAATCAATGAGGTGCAAAGACCCACCCTAATCCAAAACAGAAACACTATTTGTTCGGAGGTCATTCGCGGCCGTTTGCCGCCTCAATCTCAAACCTCGCTTCCTTCAGGATTCCGAATTGCGCTCTCATCTACCGTGCCTGCATGGGCCCGATGTTACGACTAACCATTTTCGCAACCGAGACATGTCCTGCAAATCGGCTCTTAGCAAGATGGGACACAAAATGCTGCCATGCGTTCCTTCGCTAATCTTGCCGTAGCTGCATTGATACGCCGAAGTCCACACACCAAATGTGCACGAGAGCGTGAGCCAAACGGTTTACACGTTTGCAAGGCTGAGCCGTCTTTCTCCTCGAGCTGGTGAGAATGAGAGCACTCATGCATTTTATAGCAATGAAATCACATTGCAGTCAATCACCGCTGTTCTTGACTTGTCAAACATACTGGGAGTTCTATTTGCACTGCTAGGTGGGTGCCTGTCCTGAGCCTCAGGTACGGATGCACATTACTGGATATCATGTTTCGTCCCAACTCCTGGCCTGCATCACGCTAGGCAGATTACCAGACAAACCCAAACGCCGAAAAACAAGAAGCCCCAATGTGTGCCGGTCCCGACATGACCTCGGGAGCCGGCTCCGAACCCATGTTCTACAATATTTGACGCCGTGTCTATCATTAATGCTGTTGACCTGGGAACCACATATTACTAGCCCAGCAAGATCGCAGCCTCGACTCGTGAGGCTCTCGCTTTTTTTTCTTTTTTCTTCTTCACCGGTTGGCGAGGATATTGTTGCCAGTCTCCGTAAAGTTGCTAACAAACATGCACCGGTTTGAGCCTCCCACAGCCGTTGGGCAGTTGGCATGAAACAACATGACGTTGTCGTTATCGTCCTCAGGAACCGTGCTCGTTCCTCCACCAGGCGACGTCAAATTAAACATCGCAGTCTCGAGGAACGGCTCGGAACCTCTGGTATACGGGCCATTCACATTGCTGGCGGTCGCGTAGAGGACGTTGTACCCTGCCGAAGTAAAGCAATGACTGCTGTAAAAGAGCACATACTGCCCATTCCTCGCCCGGATAAGGTTGGGCGCCTCTACGAGCGGACCGTCGGCGTCCGTCCGGTCGAGGATCTGCCACGCATCGCCGACCTTGGTTGTTCCATCACCGGCGACTTGCTGCATTATGATCGGAGTCGACTGTATCGGCGCAACGGTATTATCGCACTCGCCGCCGTTGCCAATAGAATTACCGTCGACTTTGTAAACAACGTAACGCGTGCCGTCCTCGTCCTGAAAGCCAGAGCTGTCGATGGTGCCGCCGAGGTCCTCATCGCAGTGCCAGGGCTCGTCGTCCACGTCCCACGGTCCCTCGATCTCGTCCGCTGTCGCAACGCCCAGGCAGTGTACGTTGGAGCTATTAGCGAGCGCTGCCGTATAGTACATTACGTATGTTCCGTCGTCCACCATGCGGACGTCCGGCGCCCAGATGTCGAATTGGTTTGTCCAGACGCCTGCGTTGCCTTTCAGGAGGTCTGCGTTGACATATGTCCAAGGCCCACTTGGATGGGGTGCAGTGGCGTACTGTACGAGCTTGTGGCTGCCGTAGGTGGTCGCTGCGGTGGCAAAGGCGTACCACTGGTTGGGACCCTCGATGATAGAAGGATCCGGAAATTCCACGTCCATGGCTGGAATTTTGCTCTCGTCCACATCATCCATCCATGTGTACAGTCCTCTTACTCCAGCAGGTGACGGCTTGGCTAATATGCTCTTCGCCAGGAGCAGGCTGACCAGGCTTGCCCTGGTCGCGCTCACAGAGGACCTCATGGTCTGTTAGGGACTGACTGGTAACAACGTGCTGATGTAGCTGCCCTCATGTAGAGAAAGGTGAGAGAATAGAGTTAGGATATTGTGAACTTCTGTAGGACGTATTGGATGGGACGACACCAGGAAGAGTAACAAAAGTAGGAAGAGGAGGTATTGGATAGGTGCGAGGGAATAGACATGAAATCTCGAGAATCATAAATCGAAAGCTGATGAGCGAGGGTACATAAGTCAAGTCTTGTAGCCCTTTCCTCAAGTTCTGATGCGCCTGTTTTACCAGCAAGAGCAACCCGTGCCATGAGAATACAGACGACTCCGTCCTCAACATTATATATCATCCAGAGCATCCATGCATGAGATCCCAAGGAGCTCAAAGGCTCCAGAAGCCGCTGGTGAACATCCTCCTTCCTTGTCATGCTAGCATGGGATGAATAGTTGCCGACCGTTTTGGAAACTTGTAACTTGACTGCAGACTTGCACGGCCCGCATCAAGTTCAGCCTCGTGGATCGCCCAGACAGACAACGTGAACGGAGACAAAGCGGGATGTTCTTGCTGTCGTCGTCCGAAAACCGATAACCACCCTGAGTGTTCCAAAACATGGGTCGTCGTGTGCTAGGGTTCTCCTTCTGAGTCCCACCCGGCGTCTTGGAAAGTGTGGGCACTTAAGAACAAGCACCAGAAGCGTAGCAAGGGCAATGCCTGTGCCGCTCGAGCTCATCAGCCTCTCCCCTTTGTCACAGTTGTAGTTACTTACTCGCCCATTGGACCTTGGCAGCAAGGCCATCCACTCATTTCCTGGCCCATACACTAGACTGCTGCCGTCTTCACTATGCGTCGGCGCTGGTGGGCCATCCCTTACACGCTGCAACTTTTTAGTGAGATGAGGTTCTTAAGCCTTTGATTTGCGTTTCTGAATATAGAAAACTGTGGAGTGGCGCAGAGGTTTTCATCCTCGTCGATTTGGGGATGGAAAGGGATGGCGGGTCTGGCCCTTCGTTCCGTTTCTTCGTCGAATTCCGTAGTTGATGCCCTCGATCATCTCTCCCCCATCTCATCGTCGTGATGCCCGCGGCCTGGGCGTTCAGGCTGCTGAGTCTACTATTGCGCGCGGCTGACGCACAAAGTGACCGATCAGAAGGCTGGGCAGGATCCATCGCTGGACACCTGTGGTTCTATCTTCTGCGCGCGTGGAGATGTTGACCGGCCGTGGCGGAATCCTCTAGTCGGAAGTTTGACCTGCTGCATCTATACTTGCCGTTGACCGAGAAACTCGATTGTTTCGGCGACTTACGAAGATCAAGGTAAATTCTCCGGCTGTCAGTCTCCGCGCCGCGAAACAAGACAGGCTCGGCACCATTGCTACGCCTTGGGCGATCTTTCTATGCGTGAACGTTCTCGCGGTGGACCTGCTTCTCGATGCCCGCGCTGACGAGGCGTTTGAACGACGAGAACACCGACTGTCTCAGGGCCGTCGTGAAGGCCGAGCTCCTGAACCACGTTGTGTCGAGTGCCGTGCATCAATCGCAGGCCGTCGGCTGGCCCAAGCTCTCTGCTCTCTAGCTTGAGCCTCATCACTATAGACAGCGTTGGCCGAAAGGCTAAATTTTGAGCCGCAAAAGATAGAGTTTCAGCGTGGCAGTCGGGGCGATTCCTCGTGCGTCATGCCCATCAGACGATCCGTGCACCCACGTCGTGCCGATGAAGCGACCCCGTGGACGAGCACAAGAGACGAGACTGGCGTGAGGAACACATGCAGCTGTCACTGTCAGAGCCGCCCAAAAAGGCAGTGCTTCAAAGATCTGCAAAACTCAGATCAGATGCCGAGCCTCGAATCGCAACAAGCCCGGTTACCCCCACTCCCTTACTCCCGTTCCGGACGAAGCGCTGAAGATGAAGATGCCAAGAGGTTGTTGCTCTTCAAATCAATTTCTCACAATTTCAGGTGTGCAGACTGTTTGGGTTTGATCGTCACTGCATTTGATCTGATTTCGTAGATTCGAATGCTTATTTACTTTGTAGTATGCTTCCCAGTCGGGAAACGAAAGGGCCTTTGCCATATCTTGTCTTTCCCCTTTGGGAAAAAGGTTTGGATACCCTCCTGAAATACGTCTTTCATGCGAGGCATATATCTATCTGAGTTGATTCAAACCCAATGTGAAATGACGACCACCCGGGGTGTCACGGCAGAGGTTCGTGACCAGATGCTGTTCCCGGACCTTCGCACAGATGTGCGTACGACGCGTGACGCGTAACGACCTGTCGGTTTGAGGTTTGAGCAGTTGGAGGTATTGGGACGAACTGAGCGGGCGAACTGGTGTATATCTCCGCAATTGAGTTTACGGGCTCCAGGGCTCGCGGCGGAAAGTTCTGTGACGGCTTGGGACGAGAGCCGTGACGACTGCGCGCGCGTTGTCACCAGTGATTGTGCCATGATCGTGCTGGCACAAGGACCTGTGAGTATCACAAATCTCTCAAAAAGTGAATCTATTGCCGACAGGCAAATTCGAGCCGGCTGACGTATCATTCTTCCCATAACTGAGACTCCATGAAAACCGACCCATCGTCAGTCCGTTGCTGCTCTTCTCTCGGAGCCATGTGCATTTGTTTCAAGACCGTGTTTCGATGTTCGCTCATCGACAGATAACTCGTGTCGAACGTGCCGTTCTCTCCGATGCGCAGGAGGATATCTGGTCCTGTGTCTGTTTGCAGGCATGAGCTGCAGACAAGCAGAGCATACCTCGGTGAGGTGGCCATTGGGTCTCCGGAAGGACTCCAAGATCAAGACATGTCACGGGCATCCCTAGCGATGATGTTTAATCGCATCCCTGTAGTAGGTAGCTGCTTTGAAGTGGCGGCTGAGCAGGCACTTGGGCGGTCGTGACGCCTCAAAAGTCGTGAAGCAGCTCCTCAACTGCAACGCGGCCATCTGGATATGCTGACCAGCGCCATGAAGCTGGACCATTCCTTTTTCTTTTCATTCTGTGATATTCACTTTCCAGAAGGCTGACCAGAGCCTGAACTTGACATCGCGGCGAATGGTGCTGCCTCCGTCCCCGTCCCCTGGGCTCGGGCGGCTCTCGTCCTCATCGTATGGAACAAATGTGAATTATACACGCTTTAACCATTCTCTGAGAACACTAGAAGCCTATAGACACAGCCTCTTTTTATCCATGTAGAGGGAGAGAAAGCAATGCAATCAAGCAGACAACATACCCTGACCCGTCCTGAACGCCATTTTGGCCAAATTCCAAACCGCCCACACCCGTACGCCAACCAGACAACAGATGATCTGACTCCAGCCCTGATGATGATTTTGGTGATGTCAACTTGAACCCTTGATACCTGGGTTTGCACAGAATAAGCAGCCAATTTTACTCGCTGTCATCCTCGTCTGCCTTTGACCCCTTCTTGGCCTTCTTCTCGGCCTTCTTTCGCTTGCGCTCGGCCTTCTCCTCGGGTGTCTCCCCGTCGTGCTTCCGCTTCTTGCTGTCCTTGTCCTTGGACTCCTTGGGAGTCTTGGGCTTGGGGGTCTCAGCTTCGGCCGTGGCTGGAGGAGCGACAGTCTTGGGGAGTTCAGAAGGTGCTGCCTCGGTGGGCTTTGCGGCGTCCTGGCCCTCGGCGGGCGCGTGGTAGTCTGTGTACGACTCCGTCCACTTGGCGGGCGTCGCTTCGTTGGGGCGACCGTACTTGTCAAGCTTGCCATCGGCCTTCAGCTTCTTCTTCTCTGCGGCCTGGGGGCCGAGACCCCATCTCCTAGGGTATAGGTCGCGCTCCATGATGCACCGCTTGACCTTGGCGACGACGCCGTGGTCGCAGGTGGTCATCTCGACGGCAGACATCATCGCAATACCAATGGCGATGGCCTCGCCCTTGGTCGTGATCAGAACACACTCCTCGTGGGTCTCCACGTTGGACTCGTAGCGCAGCAGACCGGGCAACATCAACTTCGCACCGTAGGTGATAGCATTCACGGCACTGTCCTTAACGACCAGCCTCTTGTAGCCAACAAGCAAGGTCTCGAGAGGCTGAATGGCCTTTCGTAGGTAGGTTTCGTCACGGTTATTGTCTGTCACAGCCAGTCAGTAATGCCCCACAGCGCTCGGACCAAGTCAAAAGTGGAACTCACCATATTGCCACTGGGCATCCAGAACGTCGTGCAGCGTGACCAGGTCCTTGGTCTCGTCCATGGCACCAGAGCGCACACGTCTCAGCTCCTGCATGTGAGCGCCCACACCGAGCAGCAGGCCCATGTGCACGCAGAGCGTTCGGATGTAGGTACCGGCCTCGCAGCTGACCCAGAAGACACCAAGGTGGCGGTCGTTGTCGAACTCGATGAGCTTGGACTCGTAGATGGTTCGAATGCGGAGCTGTCGCTTGACGGCCGAGATCAAGGGAGGTCGCTGGAACAGAGAGCCAGTGAGCAGCTCGAGAACGCGGGCGAACTCGGCCTCGCCGCCGGGAACCTTGTCGTGGAATCGCACCACAGCCACGTACTCCTTTCCTGCACCCTGTTGAGACTTGACGAGGCGCGTGGCTCGGTCAACACAGACGATGAGGCATCCTGTGACCTTGGGGTCGAGGGTACCGCTGTGACCGGTCTTCTCTACGCGGAGCATGCGCTTGACCCATGCGACGACTTCGTGGGAGGAGGGGTTCGATGGTTTGTCGAGCTGCGCGCAACCTGTCAGTACCGTCGGCATCGATCGTCACGGCCAGTGGCTCTTACGTTGATGACACCGGAGGAGACTGCAGCGAGTTAGCATGTGGGCCAGAGTGGAAGAGGTCGCAAGCGGGAAGAACGCACCATAGCTCTTGATGTCGCGCATGTGGGGCTTGCAGCCATGCGGGATGGGCGTGAAGTGTCCGGTCCTGACAAGTACTGTGAGAATGTTAGTTGCACTGGTCTGTTCAACAGAGATCGAGGAGGCACTCCGTACGCTTGTCGTAGTTTTTCAACAGCAATGGCCAGTCGCTGGTGTCTGCAGCTGGCGTTGTGCTCTGGGGCTTGATAACATGCTCATCCTCTGCCGCTTGGGTCGCATCCTTTCCGGCCATCTTGTCTGTTACAGATACTGACAACAGATTGAGGGTGAAGGGAAAAAGATGGTGTGGTGTTGCGCGTTTGTCTTTGGAGGTTGATGGTAATTGTTGTTGGCAGATTGCTTCCACCTTCCAATTGCTCTGGAAATTTTTCGAAATCGGTGGGGAGTTCGCGCTAGACCAATGTGGGCTTAGACCTTGAGCGCACCAGCATAGCAAACCGGGGGGGACCCCCCGTCGCTCCCTTCACTGCTGTCTTCCCATCCAGCCATCAACTGCTCTGAGAAGGCAGTCATTGACATTGAGCAACTTTTTCCCAATTTTTCATGACCTCTAGAAGCTGTCATTGAGCTTTGGGGCTCACTACAACTCGGCAGACCCCGAATTCGGCTTGCTTGCTGGATAAGTGCGCCTCAAATTGAACTTGAACACATTCTAGAATATTATCACAAATGTGAAACTGCCTGGAGCCGGCTGATTTGGATCTTTGACTGTCCTCCGAGCCCGGGCAGCAGCCTCTCTGGCCTCTCTCATACGTGAATACAGGGCATAAACTGTCACTCTACAGCTTACAGGCAACTGCTTTGCCTGTAAAAGCAATAAAGACAAGTAATTTCAATCAAGTAGTTTTGGATGGGAATTGTTGATGCTGCTTGCCTTTACCGAAATCCAGAATGCTTTACTTGGACGATGTACTAGGCTATACAATCAAGCAATTCAGATAAGTCTACGATAAAACTTTGCATTATCTTCTTTGAACTTTAGCATCAGAAACTGGAGCTTGCAGTAAGTTCAAGTTCTAGCTAGCATCTTGTCCAATTCATTGCACTATACGTATTCGGTATGGTAGTATGTAAAGATGCCACTTATGCTGACCTGCTGACAGTGCTGCAAAAACTAGGAATATATTTTGAAGTTTGCGGTTTCCTGCATGACAAACGGCCCCGTTGGTCTAGTGGTATGATTCAACATTTGGGTTTCTTCAAACACACTTGTTGGGGTCACTGATTCGAATTCAGTACGGGGCCATTGTTTTTGCCGCTTTGTCAAATTCCCACCCCAGGAACGCACTTTCTTATTTTTGGAATGGTAAAGAAGATCAGTTTGTTGCTTCGCTGAATTTGAAGGATGAGTGGTTGAAGTCAATGCCTAGGTAATAGCAGGGGTCTTCGTTATCCCATAGGCTGATTTTGTATTGCCGTACTAACTAGGCCTTGGGGTTGTTATCTCCTAATGTGACAGCCTGGGCAGTACCTAACCAACCGCGTATGGAATACTACCTGGGGGGAATTTCCCATAGGATCATTACATCTGGCGTAGTTAGATCGGGGAATTATCGTCTCAGGCCTAATCGTCCTGGGAGTCTCCGAGAGATTTGTTTGCCCTTGGCCTGTTCGGCTGCCGCAGGTGCGAGATGGGGTGGTTGGCAGTAGGCGTCAGCGATCGATGTGCGCTATCAATACTGTCTACACTTCCACGGTTCCAGGCCTTGCTCACACCAGTTCCTCCCTGGGGTCATGAATGCTGCTTGTTTCTTTACTCGGTTTCGCCGACTTCGATTGGTTTTCTAAGCGCGTCTGCGTGAGGAGTACGATGCAATCATTGCGGTCTAAACACGCAATCATCATCTCATGGTGGACAGATGGTCGTTTCCTGCGCACGGTAGACGCCGCGGGCTGAGCAGGTACTCAGTCGGTATGCTTCAACGACCCTGGCCAGGTGGGTGTGGGATGTACTGCAAGCCGAGAGTTGTGCACATTTGGGGGCACCACCGGGCCTAGATTGGGCAGATGAGCTGATATCAGTCCGCCAACGCTTGCAACTTCACTTGCAACCAGATTGCCTTCTTGCACAGTGGAGGTCATCAGTACCGAAGCGTTGCATTGCCGACAGGCGAGGCCACAATGGTGCTGGAGAGGGCAGCATTTGGTGGGGTTTGCCCCGTAAAGCTAGGCCTCTTTGAGCTGAGCAAGGTTACAGTGAGCGCTTGCGGGCCACGGCGAGAGGCTGGAGGGCGTCCAATCACCACCTTCTCCAGCGATTGGAGTGTGCTGCGGCGCAGGGGACCTTGCGTCTGCGGCGCACGCTCTGCAGGTAATATTGATGCCCTGCGTCGTTGTGAGTGGCCAGTTCCCCTCGAAGAATGCCTTCGTCGAAAGGACCTCGATGATTCTGCACAGAGGTGGGACCGCCGCGTGGGAGAGGCGAGGTTCCGGGCGTCCGGGAAGCTTAGAGAGGTGGGTGGTCTTCTTGGGGGCCACGAACGCTGAGATCCTGATGAACTTTCCCACTGTTGCACAAGGAAGACAGCTGCTGTCGAAGGTGAACACTTGCAGCAGACAAGTGGCTACCGCTGCTCGCCTTAGCTGCAACAGCTTCTTGCCCGCGACCCCCTAGCCCCCTCCCGAGAGACTCCTCAACCACGCCCTCGGACCCGAAGTTTGACGTTGTAACCTCATCACACCTTTCAGCCCCTGGACCGAAGATTGGACCTTTCGTCCTGCTGCAGTTGGCGACTCCGAGCGCTAAAGCTTCCTGCTCTCTCACATCACCAACATCCAGCAGAGCCAACATCACACCCGTCACATACAGGGGGCTTGGGGCACGTTGATATATCCTTCAGCCCGCATGGCCTCTGCGGCCGAACTCCCAGCAGCACTCTGAGGTGATCAAGAGCCATGTGCTGCGTTGCACAGCAGTAAACTCATTTCTGGGCGATAACGGCATCCTGTCTCACAAGGCCGTGCAGCCCCGCACATTATCGACGGACTTCCTTTGATTTGAGAACGTCCAAAACGTCCGGATTATTGGATACCTTCACGAAGCAACCCACAATGAGGCTTGCGATATCGCGCATAGTCGCCGGCGCGGCGCTGGTCGATCTGGCCGCTGCCGTGATGGTCACATCGAACTCTCCTTGCGACCAGCAGTGCGGCAATGTGCTGGATGCGACGACAACCGCCGACATCGAGTGCGACCAGAACAACTACGGCAGCGCAGCCGGCGTCGTGTTCAAGAACTGCTTGGATTGTGAAATGACCAGCAACGCCTATCAAACCAACCCTAACCAGTCCGACCAGCAATGGATGCTTTACAACTCCAGATTTGCTCTCTCCGAGTGCCTGTTCGGCTACCCGGGCAATACCTCCGTCGACAGTACTCCGTGTATCACATCGTAAGTAGTTGTCATGGCTTTCAACTAGACATGTACCTGACACAAACTCCAGACGTGCCTGTGGACCGCTCCAAAATGCCTTCCAATACGGCAACCTCTCGACCGACCTCAGCATCGGCGCATATGATTATTGCGTCGACTGGCAAGACGCCACATTCTACGATGCCTGTGTCAGCTGCCTCTTCGACTTTCCAGGACAAGAGTTCCTCGCCAACATGGTCGTCCTCCTCCAAGTCGGCTGCGACCAGAAGCCCGCACTGGGCTCGACCGTCTCCGTGGAGGGGAGCATCTTCTCCACCACCATCATGAACGAGACCGACCCGACGCCCACAAGCAGCTGGACGAGCTCCGTCGACAGTGGCCCCATCTCTCTGGGCGGCAAGGTCGGCATCGCGATCGGCGGTGTTTGCCTCCTCCTCGCCGTCGCGGGCTTCTGCATCGTCTGCAACGGTCGCCGCCGCCGCCGCGCCTTCCTCCGCAAGCTCGAGATGCGCCAAAAGGATGCAGGCTGGCCGCACCCTCTCGCCGGCGGGCCCGTCCACCGCGGGGCCGACATGAACGACACGCCGCTGTCGCAGAAGCCCCTCCGCGGCTGGGATGACTCTCCGCAATCCGCCGTGTCGTCCGAGCCCAGCAGCTACGCGCGCTACTTCTCGCCGTACGCCTCGCAGCAGACCAGCCCCGTCAACGGCGCCGACCACAACATGATGGCGAACCAGTGGCCGCAGCAGTTCCACGACGAGCCCACCTACGGCGGCTACCCGTCGTCGGCGCAGGAGAAGACGATGCAGGACCACTCGTTCCCGTCTTCGTCCCAGGAGAAGGCGATGCAGAACCAGCACGAGGCAGCAACAGCACCAGGCACAGCAACCCCACCCATGCACATAGGACTTGCATTGGGTGGTGATGAGCCCAGCCTGCGATCGAAGCCCTCGGCTGGCAGCGCGCTGAGCAAGGAACTTCACGACGAGGCGTATGAGTTGCACGAGGTCAGCAGTAGTGCTGGCGGGAGCAGTGCCGGAGGAACGAACCGTAATATGCTGGGCTCTAGTCAGAGCTTTCGAAACAGGATGGCAGCGAATGACGCACCGGTCTTGCAGCATCCGGGCTATGGTCGGTACAGCCCTGATAGGGTGCTGCCACCGCCGCCTCCGCCGACTCATACGATGAGTGGCGGCTTGGTGGACGATGGAGACAACCGGCTGTAGGTCTCGCGACTGGAGGTGTGCTGTTTAATTGCGCGTATTTGTTTTGAGCATGGAGTCTAGGTGTTGTGGCCATGACCCTATCAAGGCAGTGTCTTGTTTCGAGGTCGAATTCTTTGCTAATAAGGCGGCAATCTGGAGAGTTTGGTAATTGGACATACCGTTTCATGAGTTTGAGTTTTCCTACGTATTCCTGCTCACAATCAGAATTGTGTAAACAGCTTTCAGAACAAAATATAAGCGCCTCGGATAGAGTTTTTCGTCACAGCACCGTGGCAAATCCGACAGGACTTGCCTCGACCAACTTTGGATGTCCGCGAAACCCCTCCATTATAAAAGCATTCTCCTCTTTACAACTAGAGCGCATTGACAGTTACTTTCAATTTCCGATGGACAGATTCAGAGCACGATGGTTGTACTGAAGCAACGTCCATTCAGGTCGACTGGGCTGCCCTCTTGCAGGTGTGTAGGGAGAGCAGCCGAGACCACCACACATGTGCCTGTTAGGGCGATGACTACCACGCCGGGGCACGTCACATCCTCTGAAAAAAAGAGCTAAACCAGATGGGCGAATTATGGCTTGCCCGTATCCCCAAGCTCTTATCAGATCCAGCAGACCAGTGGACAATCGAAGTACTTTCTGTAATGGAGAGCGAGATCGCGACGATGAAACATATCGCCAACAACACTCAGATTCCCATTCCCGAGGTCCATCCATACAGCTGTATCGCCAAGAACATCGTCAAGACACCATTTATTTTGATGCAATGTATCCAAGGGAATATGTTGTATGATCTCGGCGGCCAGTCCGTTTTAGACGCGCAGAAAAGATGGCAAATGTGCAAAACATTAGCTTGGAGTGAGGTTTGTGTCTGGTGCCGTTCCAAATAAATTGACGGCTAGGGCTAATATATTCTCAAGTGCCAAGTAGCAAACGCACGTCTGCCTAAGACTGGATGTCCCGTACTGGGACTCGACGGGCGTATCGAGGTCGGAGAGTTGCCTGCCCCCTTTGGTTTCGA
Source organism: Plenodomus libanotidis (assembly GCA_022609195.1). Taxonomy (NCBI): domain Eukaryota; kingdom Fungi; phylum Ascomycota; class Dothideomycetes; order Pleosporales; family Leptosphaeriaceae; genus Plenodomus; species Plenodomus libanotidis. The sequence continues at coordinate 45,520 of JAGKQA010000120.1, read as the reverse complement.
AGGGCCATTCGACTCCATTACCGAGTATTTCCTCTGGTGTCGGCACAACCAAACATTCAGTGACCTGGATGAACTTCAGGATGCCGTCATCATCCGCTCTGCTCAAAATTTCCCACGACGCCTCGGATTTATCATCGAATCCCTCATACCGCCCGATTATTCAGACGCAGGGTATCCCACTGTCCCCTCAGATCTCGGGGGAGCATAATCTCCTCTTCAAGGAGGGCTGCGACATCATTGGTCTTATTGAACGGGAATACGCCTTCTGTGCTCCAGTTGATGTCTTTGCCGCGCGGACTAATGTCTACGCGGGATTCGATAGAGAAGCTGGCGCTGGGTTGGGGCGAGGGTGATGCAGAGGTAGAGGGATTGCAGTATCTGGCAGAAGTGAGGGCTTATGAAGCAACAATGGATCTGTTGTTGTCGACAAAAGTCCGAAGTCTTGTTGGGGATCTCGGCTATGCCATGAACAGTTTTGAGGAAGGAAGTGTGGGCAATTTTGACATCCTCCTCGTTCGGGCAGAAAGAAGGGAATAGGATGAGGGTTCAGCAGCAACATCAGGAGTGCGGTGCGCACCAGCACTCAAGGGGGACTACTGGATCCGACTCTCCCACATCAAACCATCGAGAACGCATCTTACCACAAAGCACATCGGCAATCTATTGAAGATGCCTACAAGCCAAACTATCGCAGATTTCGGACTCATCCGAAGCACTCCCGATCTACCACAACAGCTCAGCGTGCACGCGCACTTTGCGACTTCCTCGAGCCCTTTATCGGCCGCACGGCGCCCGTAGACTGGCGCCACAAACACATCACAGGCCCAGAACAAAGCCGAGGAGCATATCTCTCCTACTCGACTAGCCTTCGCCACCGCGCCTTCGTCGTCCGCAAAGCCTGCCTCTCCTCTGAGCCCTCGACCGCCTACACTCGATCTTTGAACCCCCAGGACCGCCTCGCGACCACGGGAAGCGAGCGCCTGACGGAAATGCGACTTTGGCAGATGATCGTCGACTGCTGGCTCGAGGCCGCGGACGCGTGCGTGGACCTGTGCTTCTTAAGCTGTGAACGACGCAGTGGCGGCGGCAATGAGGGGCGCATTTTCTCAATGCGACGCGCGGCCAGGCAGCTTTGTAGCTGTTGAGCCTGGCGATCCGGCATGGGATGACAATCCGTTCGCGCGGTGTGGAGGCTCTGTCGCGCGGGCTTTGGAGGCGCGCGAGCCTGCCCAAGGGGAGGTTGATGTAAGAGCATACTTGAGGATCCCCCCGATGGTCGGGTGGGACAGCTGGCTTCACATGGTGGCTGAGTTTCGTCGTGTGAGCGCCAAAGGTTGCCAGATCGTCTGGGAGCAAGGTGTGCATTGTCTGAAGAACGAAGTGGGCTGTGACTTGCTCGCACATTAGCAACAGTGCTCTATCACGGACCAGAGATGAATCTTGTTATGCTGTTTCACAGTGTCTGGACAAGAACGACACCACTTAAGCGCAACATGCCTGAACAACCTTGGAAAGCGGGAGGATGAGCACCGCTCCTGCTGTTGGGGTGCTGAGTGGCAAGGTCTCCTCGAGCTGATACTACCTAATTATTTCATTTACTTCTCTTTCTTCTCCCTTCTTCTTCAATTCCGACCTCAACATCCGTCATCACAAGAGACCAAGCACCCCAAAGCCACATCATTGACGAACCGCACCATGCCCGCCAGATGCAAGAAGTGCCGTGGATTGGGCCACAGAGTGCAGTCTTGCACATCCGCCGAAGGAGAGCAAAGAGACTGCTGGAATTGCGGTGGACATGGCCACGTCACAGGAAGATGTTCAAGCAAGATCCGTCACGACTCCAAAAAGAAGGCTGCGTCTACCTCAGTGACCGCCAAAGGCAAATCTGTCAAGCGTCGCCGTGCAGGTCTCCCACTGCTCTTGTCTCACTAGCGGAGAAGAGGTCGTCCTTCAAAAACCAAAGCTGAGAAAATGGATTCCGCTCGCAGGACTCCAGCCCTGGGCCAGAGCCACCGTCTAAGCGACTCCAACCGGCCAGACGCGGCAGAGCCGCTGAGCATCACAACCAACACACAGGCGCGCAGCCCTCAGACGAGTTGTCGCGTGTCGAAGACGAGCTATCACGTATCGAACGCCGCCAGACTGCGTTGAAGCGTAAGATGGCGCCCCTGAAAGCACTGTACGGATAAAACAAGGAGGAGCGGAAGCGCTTGGTCCGGAAGGCGGTGGAAATTCAGGAGAATCTGACTTGAACAGAGTATGAGACAGTTCAAGAGGTCTTTTGGCCGATTTTCCAACCAAGTTCTTGCCAGTTCCGGTGGCCAAGTATGGGACGCAGACCGACGTCATGCTATGCAATTAGTTCTTTTCACGGTGCAGTTCGTGGATTACTTCTGGGCCTCTCATGAGCACTACACCTCAAGTAATTTCATTCGAAAAGGCGCAATGAGGTCCTGCAGAAGCCTCCCGCCGGCTCTCTGTGTATTTCACGCCTGTAACGCACCAAAACTGTTGACTTGGAGACTGGACAAATCAAGATAGCACCAAACAAATCTATCAAGCTCATGGCCTCAACCGTGTATTCTATCTAAGCATCCAACATGTCCAAAAACCCGTCTGCCCCAGACGCGAAGTCCACCCCCTCACGTTGGCAGAACCTGCAAGACAGGTCAAGAGCTCTGTCATGAGCAGTCTCTGCAGCACGTCTTCGAGATCCCCGAAGGTTTTCGACTAGTTGCAAATACATGCATCCATGCTCCATTTAGGGCTCCAATTGCGATGTGGTTTGACAGCCGTCCAAGAAGTCCTGCTAAGCAGCTTCCCATAACATACCGGCCAGAACTTTGAATGCCCATATCCGGCAGCTCTAAGGTTGGACGCCTCACTCTGAGCAGCACAAGTAGTCAGATCGAGTATTCCCTAAGTTGATACGTCAAGTTGAGTAGAAGTCCTCTGTGGTCTCTTACTGACCTTCATCCCACAGACATCCGTCTTGTAGGTGGCCACCCAGCAACCTCGTTCCCCATCGTGATGGTAATGGACAGGCTCGTTATGTCGTCCAAGATGAGGACTGACCGATAGCTGACTGCTGGCTATCTTTCATGCAGCTTGCCGGGGCTGGCGCGTTCCTGGTATGATCTGTGCTAAAGGTGTCGCCACACCAGTCGCAACGATCGATTCAGCTCACAGCAGGAACCAGCTCGCCGGGCGACAGCCACGACATCGTGCAACTGCCCGCTCTGTCGACCCAGTAAGCCGTACATTCAAAACTTCTCTTGTCTAAACTTGGCATGCTCAAGAAGAAGGCCTGTCCACCGGTGTCGGTCCGACAGGCTCGGAGCCTGGCACCGCAGCGGCCTCTGCAGGTGAGTGCCCAGCCTCGTCATGAGTCTGCGTCTGCAAAACCAGCTTTCCGAGCGGCGGATGGTCGGTGTCCACCACAAGCACGTTTTTTTCACAGCGGCCAAGGAGGCCATAGACGCAGACTTCACCCTGCTTAATCCCAATGACGGCACTGGTTCCGGCATAGACCGTGTCATCTTCCATCCCGCAGCGGTTGCTGAAGACGATGATGATCTCTTCTTCGGTTTCAGCGCGAATGAGCGGTTCCATCCGCTGCACCCAGTATGTGAGTGTCTCCCTATGTGGTTCATTAGCTCGTGATGTTCCTGTCGACGAAGAGCACGTCACTGCCGCGTATGCTCACATATCAGGTTCGTCAGGCTTGCTGGTGAACGATGCCGCGGCCTCTCTCGTCAGCCACGCCATCGATATGATGACTAGATTGGCGCGAACTTCCAAAACGTGAAAGGCAAACTCGAAAGCATGCCATGGCGCCTCGAATTTGTAGGGATTGATGTCCATACAAATTCCCATTGCTGTCTGGCCAAGTCCGGGTATAAACTCCTTGCCAAAGCCGCGGCCTTCAAGCGCCCAGGACTCGTCAATCATGTATAGAAAGTGTTTCCTGTAGTTCGCGATGGTCTCGCCCTCGTTATTGACAACGATGGCTGAGTTGAAATACTCGGGCGAAGTCGGCCATCTGTCCGTAACGTCAACTTGTTCAGGGTAGCCGACGACAACATGACAGTTGTGCTTGAGAGCTACAGTGCGTGCCCAAAGCGAGCTGACGCCGCTGCCTTCATACTCGAGGAAGGGCAGGACGTGCTGTAATGATTTGAAGTTGTAGCCTGGCATTGGTGTCAGTTCTCAGACCATCGCCAAAGTGCATACATGAAGCGGTCAGCATCCGGCCCGGTCCGACCTGCGTTGGGGCCACGGGAGGATGTTGCTGACCTGAAAATGCCATCTCTGGCACCACTAAAAGGTCTAAGCTGTCCAAATCCTCTTGGCTAGCCCTGGCTAGTACGGCATCCGCTCTGTTGAGGTTGTTGTCGACATCCGCAACCTGCGGAGAGAACTGAAGGCACCCAACCCTCATCTTGACCTTACTGTGCCGGAGATGAAGAGCTCGTGGATGTGTATTATCTTCGCGGCCGACAAGATGGGCAAGCTACCAAGAGAAGCAATGCCGGAATCTCAAATGAGCAGCGCGGATACCCAAGATAATGAGATGTGGCGTTGGCGATGTCACTGGGCTGAGTTGCAGATGAGTCGAGCGTCTACACTCGGACATTGATTCCTCGAGTTGGGTGTGGGCAGTAGCCAGAAAGACCTCAAAGTCGCTAGTATGAAGAATCTGCAACAATACAAAAAGCTGCTCGGCGACGCGCTAATGTTGTGCTACTCAGGACATTGAGGTTGGGCAGATATCTACGAGGATTTTGGGTAGGAGCCGATGCAGGACCCACGTCGGGCCCTCCCGCCGGGACATCTGGAAGGCTCGAGATCTCGCTATGCAGCTCAGGAGTCACAGTGTGCTTAAGTGCGAGGCACAGTGTTACGCACTTTGCGTACTCACGACGGTGGGCGCTTAGAACTTTGGGGCCAGAGGGCGCAAGGCTTCTCATCACAGTGTCTGTTTTATTGGATGCTGACACACAGAAAGTACAAATTTCTTTGACTTTAAGGGTATTTGATGCAATTAGTCATAGTTGGGCAGCCGCTGGCCATCCGCACCCCGCTGGCGGGACAAGTACACCTACTGCAAGCCAGCCAACTCCAAAGTAGACATGTTCCACCTGTTGGATGTCCGAATGCTGGTCAAAGTCTCTTTTTCATAGATTCGTAGTTCAGGTCGGTTTATGTCGTTACTTGTATATTCGCCAGGAGCTCTTTCGGCCGCGGCGAACCACACCACACTATTCGGCCGCGGAGGGACCTCCAACGCTGGCGAACAACGAGCGATATGCCCCATTGGGAAATCCAACGAGCCAAGGAAAAGGAGCCTCGAGGGCTATAAACGCCACTGTCCATTACGAATCGAGTCTGCAAAGCAGGTGCCCAAATCCGGTGAGCGGTGACTAGACTGCCAGCCAGCGTGGTCCATTGTGCAGTGGAGGCTCTTTTTGCTTGCTGTACTGCGTACTACCAGCTTGCTTAAAGCTATGCCGAGCTCGGGCCTGTATATGCTGGTCTCCGTCCAAGTCAACGATGGGCGCCGAACGACTTCGCGGGCCTCGGCTTCATGGGAGAGGACACTGTCCGTGGGTTTTTCCTTATTGTCGGTTCCGCTAGGTCCATCCTCGGTAACCTTAGTGTGGTGGGCCCTGTTGGACTGGGACCTTCAAACAGTCGTACCTCGAAGTCTTGAAACTTTTAGTACTTGTGAATGTTGCGCATGTTCTGCTCCCAATCAATTTTACATCTGTCAGACCGTATTCGGGGCAAGGCATCATAACTTTGACACATCCATACAGCCATGTTTGAGCGACGACTTGAAGTAGTGGCAGTTTTCAGTGTATTTGCAAGGATAGCTTTCGGCGGACAGTTGGATGTCATGGCACCATGACCAGGAGCGGGACTCTTAAGATTTGAGAGCTGCCGTAACATCTGTTCGCACCTCGACAGTCGCACGAGGATAATTGAATATGGCAAGTCCTAGCATCGCAGCCCGTGCTATTTCATGTGAGACACGTCGTGGAACTTTCGATGCCGCATCTCGTATCTTTGCGGGGCCGGTAATGTGTGTGTTCACCTTCAAGATATGTTCTCGTGCCCGGAGCGCACATTTGCGACGTTGTCGTACGTAGACAGATCACCGGCTTATTCACTCGCCGCTTCGTCGCTTGGAACTCGCTGCTCCTGTTTTTCAGCGTCGTGAGGAGCAGGTGCACACAAAGGTTGGTTGGGGAAAGTCGACAATAGTCTTCAGGCTAGACGGCTCGCCACATAGGCACCGTTTCAGCATCAAGATGTTGTGGTATGCGGTATTGTTCTGCCGGCATGGACAACCAGTGCCGCAAGCTTTGAGTAAACCTTGTTCGTCCGATGAGTGTCCAGTGCGTGAAGTGTGTGGTCCTGCTGTGCTTCTGTTCTCATGAAGCCACCTGCAGCCGAAACTGCTTGTATGGACTGCGGAAAACAGCGGCTCGCGGATGTTGCCTTTCACCAACAGACGACGATAACTTCCCACGCGGCACGTCTGGAAGGCTCTGGCCAGTCTCATATGAGCCATCTCCCTGGCAGCCGAGGCTCGCCTGCAATTTCACTGGTGCGGCTGGCGATGGCGGAGTGAGCGGTCCGTACGTCAAGGTCACGTCAAGCACGGTTTGGTGGCTGTTAGGCTATAGCAGCGGGATCGAGAGATTCGCTGACATCAAAACGACGTAAGAGGACCTACAACCGGAGTTGGTTAGACTTTGCCATGTTTGAAGCAAATCGTGGTGCTTTGCCACAACCCCTCCCCCACATTGCAACGTCATTGTGGACCCGCGGGGTACACTGCATCCCAAACCGACGGGTGTAATGCTCCGGGCAAGGATCAGCTTGTTGTGGCAGGCCGGTGTTATTGGGTCGCTGGACTGGGTCCTTCCGCATTTAGTAAGAGGCCGTTTGACAGCTTCCTAACGTCATGTCTTTCGCTACGGGCGAGAGACCTTCTTGAGCGTTGGTAAAGCCGAGCAATGCTGTAGATTTTCAGGGCCTTGACAAGACGTCCTCAGTGACCAAGATCGATCCAACTAGGCCAAGGGTCACGGTTCTGCCCGCCTTCCCCTCAACGTAGGCCGATAGATTGCATGCCACCTGCGAGTGATTGATGAGGCTGAAAGTGGTAAATCCACTTCCAAGGTCGCCATGGGGAAAGAGTGGACCGGGCTGGTTATGGAGCAGCAGGTACCATTTCACATACGCCAGTCTCTGACCCTATCCTTTCCCGTCCATGAAGGCCCGAGATTTCAGATCGCGGAGTTTCAGCTGGCAGGTTGGCGGGTTGGCAGCGGCGCTCATTCGTTGAGTTCGCCGTGCCTGCTTTGACCTGCTGCTGGCCATTTCATGCAGAAAGTGGCGTTGTGCCCCCCCAAAGCTACGTCAGAGGTCATACATCCTTTGGCGGCGTTTGTGGATGCTCATGTTTCTTCAGCCACACCCTCCGCATTGGCTTTTGCTACAGGATGGAATGGTCTGGCCTCCTTCAACGTCCAATGATGCCATGGCTGCTTGCCCTCAAAGAGCGTAGCCTGGAACGAGGTACCCTCTTTGCGGCTGCAATTGCTGTACTGAGCATCCGTACCAACCGCCTTTGCAAGCTCAATGACGTATTTCTACGGCATGTGACTATGGTTGCCAGGTGCAAGCAGCTTCCAGAAGGCGCAAGGAGCTGTACGTACGTGTTACTGCCTTTGCTTGAACTCCACAAGCGTGGTTTGGGAGGCAGGACCGGCAGGTCACCAGGCAGTCACTACCAGCTGCTTACCAAAGAGCTCCCAGCTACTACATAAACACTTCCCTCTCCCCCTTCATTTCTCTACTTTTCCCTTCTGCACAACACAACACTCACATCAATCTCACAAACCAATCAATCACTTTCACAAACACACCAAGTCACCCAAACAAACACACAATCTCCACAATGGATACCGTCAAGAACGCCGCCAACTACGTCTCCGACAAGACCAGTGAGGTCGTTAACTCCGCCTCCAAGGAGACCAACAAGGAGGTCGCCAAGGACTCCAACGTCTCCGTTGGCAACCGCGCTGAGGCCGGCAAGGACTACGTCAAGGACTCTCTCAACGAGGTGAGCTTTCATATCACTCCCTCGCTGCAAGCACTCCAATAACAATCATACTAATGATCTTCTTCTCCCAGTCCAAGGACAAGGCTTCTGCCGAGGGTAACAAGCAGAAGGCCACCCACTAAGCGGTTCTATCGCTTGAAATACCACGACCATGGCATGAGAATGGATCTGGGCGTTGTGGCATGATTTCCTTTTTTGAGCAACATAGCTCTGGGCCTGACGGAAGGATGGTTTCAAATGCACAGTGACGGAAGGACAGAATGGCTTTTTCTCGAGAATACCCCTAGGAAATTTACCTAGCATCGAAATCAAGATACCAACCCTACTTTCACAACGCATCTACTTGAACATTTGTGACTTTTAACCTCAGCGTGCAGTTTTGGCCATTGTATGTCAATAATCTAGAACAACGCGCCGTATTGCGCCCGATCTTGTCCCCTCCGATTCTTGCGCGTTTGTTGGTGGGTTGATCGTCAGGGTCAAATATGAAGACGTAACACTGATAATTCCAGGCCTGCGGACGCTGCTCCGGTCCAGATTCATATTTGCTATGACTTACACATGAGGTCGTACTCATAGCCCCTGCCGTGCACGGGCCAATAGTTCCGACCTTGAGGCAAGGGTTGGTGGACGTTTCCGTTGCGTCGCACAGACTGGCCGGCCTCGAAAGAAACTGAGCCTTGCTGCGACCTTCGTCGAATCATCCAGTCACCCAATTGAACATCATCATGGCCTCCATTACGCTGCCCCCGGATCTGTTCGACACTACCACTCTGTTCTCTCTGGCCTCGACGGTAGCCATCCTGGCGGTGGCGTTTGGCACGTCGCTGAAGGCACTGGCACCCTCCACACCGGGAAGCTACCGGTTCCTCTTCATCTGGCACCTATTCGATGCCGGAATCCACTTCTTCCTCGAAGGAAGCTTCCTGTACCACGTCTGTCTCTCTGTCTCTCCTTCCATTAGCCAAGCCGCTGTCTGTCGTACTGTTTAGGATGCAAACGTGCTGATTGAGTCCTTAATTTCCCCATCAATAGTGCCTCTTCTCTTGGAAATCCCTCGACGACATCAGCGCTCGCGAGGCACAAACCTTCTACCCTACACAACGCGGCTACCTCGGCCATGATGACCGGGTCTGGGGAAGTCAGGCAGCTGGGAACAACCCCTTTGCGCAGCTGTGGATGGTATATGCACGTGCGGACAAAAGATGGGCTGGAGCGGATACTGTACGTCCACGATTCCGTACTAGAAGCGACAGGAAATTTGGATGGACTACATGTCTACTCCTCGTACACATGCTAACCGCTTCTGGGTGTTATAGGGCGTGATCAGCCTTGAGCTCTTAACGGTGCTTGTAGTGGCGCCGCTCGCCTGCCTTGTTTGTTACGATATCGCAAAGAAGAACCCCCGTGCGAATATCCTGATGACCATCATCGCCACAGCTGAGATATACGGAGGTCAGTGATAGCGAAAGGAGCTATTCCGTCCCAAGTCGCCAAGTGTGTACTGACAGTCCGGCTGCTAGGTTTTATGACGTTCTGTCCTGAATGGCTGACGGGCAACCAATATCTTGATGGAAGCAACTTTATGTATCTCTGGGTGTATCTCGTGTTTTTCAATATGCTGTGGGTATTCATCCCAGCGTACGCCCTTTACGTCAGTTGGAGCGCTTTCTCGGCGGCTTTTCAGGCACAGGCAGCCCAGGCGGCTGTGAAGGAAACGAAGAAGTCCAGATAAGGTGGTCACGAGGATGCATCAGTACACCCTACTCCGAGGCCCTCTACCAAGACTCTCTACCGCGACTCCTGGAGAGTGTGGTGGTCTGTCTTCATCGCCTGTTGCTACCTAACCTCTGGGCTGGGTTAAGCGCAAATGTATCCTCACGAAAGTCTACAGGAGGAGACTCGGGAGCCTTCTGATGTTAGCCTGCAGAGCAAGCATTCAGTTGGAAATGAAAGTCGGAGAAGGTAGTCGTCTTCAGACTGAAGCTCCCCAATACGAAAGGTACCTCTCATCTGCGACTTGAAGCGACCGATAGACCGCTTGAGGCGAGCCTAGATTGCAGCTGACATTCGGCCGAGGTACGCTGCACAACCCCGGCCGAGAGCAAGATGGGCGAATCGCGCAAGATGCCGCGCCAAGAATGATGCTGACCAGCCTCGAGCTTCGATGGGATCATGTCGCACATCCGAGATCATTGCAGTAGCGGCTGCTTTTGTACGGATCTATCTCGTCTGCGCCTTTCATCGTGAAGGTGTAGGCAGCATACCTGCGTTGTTAGGACCATAGAGAGCTGAAGGACGCATCTGTCTCCGCACCATCGCCATGATTGGGCGTAAAGCAGCCACCCCGGCCATTATATGCATTGCCCGCAGTTAGCGTCACCCCAGGCTATCCAGCAACTGTCATCGTAGGATCTTACAACCATTCAATCTTTCGGACGCTTGGTACTAGACTCGCGAGCCTACAAGTCGATTCACTACCTGGCCCAGGTAGAATACTTCCGTCGCCTGTTCTCCGCGTTGCACGAATGCGATACCTTTTTGGGCAGCCTGCTGATGTACAAGCCCTGTGTCACAGGCGCGTGAAAACGGCCTCACGCGCAAAGTCTCCAGCCGAAGCATCAGCATGTCGAGCGCGTACGACAACCTGTGCAAAAAGCTGTATAAGGATATTTATCACAGACTGGAACGCGGCCACGATGGGCTCCATTTCGCTACCAAGGACACAGCTGAAGCAGTCTTCAAGTACGAGAATGTGCAATTATTCTACGAGAGCCTCACGACACCCGATTTCGAGGCAGATGCACAATTTGGCATTGGGAAGAAAGTTTTCGTCGAGAGAGTCACCGCTAGGAAGTTGCATACCTTCTTGACCGTTCTGGTTTATGCCAGAGGCGACATACTTGCTGCCAGAACTTTCGCTCGCAAGCTGATTGCCCCGGAGCTCTCGCCGCTACCTGAAAGCGGAAGCAGTCTCCTGCCTGCAGGACGCAAGTGGCTGCAGAAGTTCTTTGGAGACGAAGACTTTGTCACCGCCCAAGAGTTTTTCATCAAGCAAGCAAGCTTCTGTGCCGTGGTACTACGGAAACGACGAGAGATCATCATCAGCCACCCCGAAACCCAACGCCTTCCATACCTAGAGGAGGTCCAGTTGGCCCAAGGCAGTTTTGGCACGGTTTTCAAGGTCAAAATCGCAAAAGGCCATTTTGTGGATCCAAGTACTGAGCCCGAGATGGCGAACACCGGCCCGATGTACCTGGCGCGAAAGGACTACCGGATTAGCGACGACTTCCGTGCAAAGGATGAGCGAGACGTTATGGAGCTCATTTTGGGAATTTCGAGATCATGTGAGAACATTCTCGAGAACTTTGGGAGCATTCAGATTGGCGCAACTTACAGCCTCTTCATGCCGTTGGCTATTTGCGATTTGAAAACGTATATGACGTCTTCAGATTTCCATCCCATGAGGCCCAGCACTACAGAGGCAAAAGCCGATCTGATACGATGTGCCGAGGGGCTTGCAGATGGACTGAAGTTTCTGCACAGCGAGATGGACGGCATTGTGTGCTATCACATGGATCTCAAGCCCGACAATATCCTCATTTTCAGAGACAGAACCCGTGGTCATATCTGGAAGCTTTCCGATTTTGGGATGGCACGCGTGAAACTTCGACGACCTCGTGACCAGTTGAAGGGCGGCGAGCGGAACTTCGATCGGCTGTTCATCCGTCGACCAAACCCTACTGAGCCGTCGCCGTCTCTCACACTGAACCGACGTGGCGAGGGGACTTACATGGCACCTGAGTCAATCTCGGCAACCCCAAGTATGAATACCGAGAGTGACGTATGGTCTCTGGGCTGTGTCATCAGTGTTCTGTTCGCGTACTTTGAGGGAGGCAGTAGAAGCATCCAGGACTACGTCGAGGCCCGTGGCAACCACAAAAGTGCCCAAGGATATGATCGATTCTTCCTGCGTGGCCATTTTGCCAACATGCACATACATCCGGAGGTCCGTAAGATGCACAGAGCCCTTATTTCACACGCGAAGGACCGAAGTCCTGCAGAAAGCAGCGCCGTGAGAAGTATACTGGAATTCCTGGAGAAAAATGTTTTGGAAATCGACCCACTAAAGCGGTGTCATGCGCACGAAGTCAAAGTAAAATTGGCTGAGACTTTTGAGCTGTTCAAGATGCTTTCCGATCCTGACGCAGGTCTCCCTGACATAGTTCCTAGACGAGAAGAGGCTCTGGCACCAACACTCCAGCCTTATAGTACCGAGAAACAAAAGTGGCCCTCTTGGGGCTCTGCTGTCAAGGGACTGCTCGGTAGCGATGGCACAAAGACTGCACCTAGGTAAGAGAAAGTCACTTAATAGCCGATCCTAGTATTTTCACATTTGTAATTGACAGCTAATACGACTCGCAATATCGACTAGACGTCCTAGCACTTCCAAGAGAGCTATTCCGCACAAAAATGTGCAGCAATGGCACCTAACGAAAACCGAAGACTTCAAAGGCAGCGATATATCTCCCGACGGAACGCTGATTGTGATATGGACAGAGCGAAAGATAGTGTTGTACAATTCCACGTCATTTTCCTCCGTCACAAACGATAGAATCTTGAAAGCTGGATCAGATTACACGCCGGAGTCATCAAATGGTTTCTGGAAGACTATGAGCGTGTCGCAAAAATACTTAATTGCCTGTGAGACAGGGTCCAACTTTAACGTGAGCACTAGCTCACCGTCTTTTGTACCGTCATGTTGATACATAGACTGACATACTCTCCTTCAGTGCTACATCTTCAAGCTCGACAACCAGGCCGCGGTTGACGCCAACCTAGAGAAATGGTTTCGACTTACCCTGCCACTGCCCCAGATCCACAAAATTGCTATTGCGGCAAGCAGTCGAAGGGTAGTTTGCATTTTGGGATCTGCCGGAGACGACGATGACTTGGGGGCGTTATTCTATGCAGATATTGCAGACCTCATCGACGCAGCCAAGAAGTCGTATGTTACCACACCAAAGTTTCTAGTAGGCCTCAATCACTCTCCTCGCCATGAGCTAATTAAAGATCATCTCATTTTAGTCCTGACTATCTGATGGTACCTTCAGCTACCTCAAGCGACGGCACCTCGGATATCTCGCGCACAAGTGTTTCCGCAGCGACCAATCCATGGCATATAGTCCGCCTGAAATGGTCCGGGGCAGACGTCACTCGACTGTTCTATTCTGGCGATGATCACATCCATATTGTGGTGCATCCCAGAATCACAGGCACAAGCCGAGTGCACAGACTGCCAATCTTATCATTGTCACTCAAAGATGAAATCATACGATCTGTCAGCATTGAACCTCGCGTGAGTTGAGCATTTGACACACGCATTGCTCTTATATCGATCGCTAATACTATTATTGCTCAAGGGACTGGACCCCAGCAGCAATGTCGAACTATTTACTGCCTTGGCCCCCTTTCATAAGGAGCTCGGGTGTGCAGTAGTCACGCGCGAGAAGCGTGTCCACACGCTGCGAAACCCACATCAAGATATTCCTGTGAGGGACATTCTCAACTACCGCGTTCTAGAACTTATGATGAGCCTGAAGGATGATACAATGTATGCATTGGGGACATCATCTGCAAGCCACAATGTGCTCTTGTTGGAAATTCCAATACCTGACCAGAGTGAAATTCGTGACGTCAAGGAGCTGGCCCAACTAGACGGGCTAAAGTCTGGTGATAAGGCCGAAGTAAATTTGTCCGAGCAGGACGGCGAGAGTTATATCTTGGTGGTCGCTCTTGGGGTTGGGAGCAGGAGAATGGTATACAGAATCAAGCTACCATGGGTGAGAGACAGGTCCAGGACCTCCATTTAGGTCTTCCTTACTTATACAATGGTAGGAGGTACGAAATGGTAGCTCGGCATTAGTACTTCTTCCCTCAGCTCTCCCATAATGACTTCGACTTCGGAAGTCAGGACACGTACTACTCAAATGGACGAGCGGTGTTCTCTTCTTGGAAAGGGGATTACCCTAGAGGCGGCTATCCTAAAGGCAATCATTTTAGAGGTGTTGTCCACTTGCTGAATCCGTGCCCAGGTGGTCTTAGTGAAGTTTGCCAGCACCGAGCTTTTCATTTCATACCCCTAAAGATTATACACATATAATGCTCAACTTAAGAATTCTGTCTATTCAGTCAAGATCAGGCTTTTTCTCACCGGGGCAAGCTCCGAAGCTCAAGCTCCAGGTTTGACACTCGAGGTTTGCTCGTCAAGCGTCGCGCCAGTGCAGATGTTGACGGCGCGAGTCTCCTGAACATGCCTTGGCTTTCCTCACGAATGAGCCAGTAGTAAAGGCAAAATGTTCCCGTAGTGAGTACCGATGAAGCCAGAATGTAAATGTAGATCATAGATGTACCCATAATTCCGTTGCCCGAGGCATTTTGATCGAAGCCGAAAAAGTTCATGCCGAAGAAGGTCTATCTCAGATCAGTCATGGGTTATATGGATTGTTACTTGGTCATCTTCTTACAGCTACAAAAGATGCGGGCAGATACAACAGAGTCAATGTGGTGATAAAAACTGCTGACTTGTTCAACTGCAGCATATTTCCGTTCTGCTCTTTGGAGACAACCTGGTCTCGGAAAGATAATGTGTCTGCCAAAAGCTGTGAGGTTGTCTGTACTCGCTCTCGAAGATGCTTTGCTGTTCGAGAGTATGCTGCACCGCGTCGCTTGTGGTTCTGGAGTTCCTGAGCGCCTTGTTGGTCCGACGCATTTTCCAGAAGTATGCAGAGATCAGTGAGTATATCATCAGTAGATTCCAAAATCGTTGGGATCTGCAGGAACCGGTTCTGGATATTGACCAGAGAAGTGAGGCTGTTGTAGCCTAGACCTAGTGCGATTGGCTCCTCAATGTACGTCGCGAACGTAGAGTTCGCCTACAATCCCATCAGCACAAGCTCGATCGTTTAACGAAGACACTGTACTAGACTCACTATTGGTAGGAACTTTCGCTCGAGCGAGGCGATGTATTGTCTCCACAAAGGCATGTATGTTGAGAAAAGCATTTTGTGTAGCCAGAATGGGCTCGGTAGACCATCCTTCTCATAACCTTGCATATGATCTCGAGCTTTCATGTGTAGCTCTGACTTGGCCTCCGGGTTGAGCAGCACATATAAACTTTGACCAGTCTCCGTGTTAAAATGATGGTAGATTCCACTATGTCGTAAGACCCATTTGCTCTCGCTGGTCTTCAATACCGGATAACGAAACGAATATGAGACCTCTACATGTTATCAGCCGAATTGCGATCCGACGCACATAATTCTTGAGGAGTCCGTGTTGTGAACAGTATACTGACCGATATTTGCTCCTTGGCGAGACTCCGTGTAGGGAACGCAAAAAACTTCCTCGACGTCAATATTTCGCGTGTAGAAACACGAAGGCAGATCCCAAAATGCCGAATGGATGCCATGCCGCGAAGTCAGAAACTCCATCATCTGCCTTGTGATTTGCAATGGTCGCCATGAATTCCGTTGGCATATGGAGCTAAGTACTATATTAGCAAAAGCTTAGCGGCTCCTTGATCAGATATTGCGAACATGTAGCGAGACCCATAGTCCTCCTCAAAATCATGAGCCGTGAGTTGTTGCAGTGTCGAAAACTCATAAAAGCGCGTTCGTGACCGATTTGACTGATTCTCGGATAAGACATCAATGACAGATACTGGCTCGATGACATTTTCGACGAAGCAATTATCAAGAGATGCCATCTTTAGAGAATGTTGTGCGAGCTGTGTGCCCCCAAAATCATGGCTTTGCATTGTGGGATCGCTGCTAAATATGCGTTATTTGCAAAATCTGCCAACCTGCGCCCCAGGCCTGGGCAAGGCCGTGCCCTCCTTCAGTGGACCCTTGTATTCCTCTTTCAGCCTATCGCACAGCAATATGCAGGCTGACCGGCTAAGCCGCAGCTGGGCCTCCACCAGCACTCGGCCACCGGTTGAAGACGACGTTCGATCAGTCGTCTCGTTCAGGGCTATGACTTGTCAACGAAATATCCCATAGTCTTAGACGATGTCTAAACCCTTACTCTATTTCATGCTGAAGTTTATATGCCTTTTTAGTATTTGATCTACTTGATAGGGCTTTGCTTGCTTACGTCTTCCACTTTTCTAGGGGCGCTGAAGCACCACTGGTCCTCTCTCATCTGCAGGCTGCATTAGCGGCTGTGCAAGGGGCGAGGTGTTGTCAGCCCATGAGAAGAATAACCTACGCGAATATTGAAGTCGGTCTGCCCGGGAAAAAGCCTTTCTAGCAGGCTTTGAAGCGTCGACATCTTCAAGTATCGCGATGTCACGATATTCTGATGAGCGTTCATGATCACCTGTCTTGCTGTCTCGGTAGATTCCAGGTCTAACACGATGTGCCACGGAGCGGGACAACACCTGGCCTATATATTCAGGGGGCTGTGCTGACGTCGCGCGGGTAGACAACCACCACGCCTATGGTAGGACTTGCACTTGGCCGATTGATTGGCCGCTGCCTGTTCGCCTTCCTCATGTGGGAGTCGCAGCGATCTCGTGGTCCTTTCTGGACAGATGAGGCTCAAGTACTCACTGGAGCCTGTCTTCAGGCTCGAAAGCTGACATTTAGACCCCATCTTCTCGTCGTACATGACCGGAAATAACGCCTAGGGCAGCCATTGCTCCGCAAAGCTGACCGATAAGGCAGGCCCCTGGCGAGATCTCCTTGTGTCCATGAGGGCGGCGCTTGTGGCGTCTTTAGCAACTTGGTCAAATTTAGTGCAAATTTTATTGATTCTAATATGCCTACATTCTACCTTGCGGTCGTCATGTTTTATCCGGCCTTCACTTGTCTTCTTCACGATGCAACACCTAGCTGATCTACTCCCAATTGGTACCTGACCGGCATGTCGCAGCCGACTTGGTCCGAGTGGATACCCGATTGGATCCGTCCGGATACCGTAAATCGAGAACCCAGGAACGACATAGAGCTCACATCATCTTCGCCAACTGCGAGTGCGGCTGAGATTCCGGGACGCTCCACTGAGACTTTGCGCCCCGGAAGCCTCAAAAGCACACAACAGACGAACGGCGTGGCAACCATCACTAGCGGACAATGGCGTACTGAGCCCACGATAATCATTGATGACCCGGTCCGAGAAGATCGGTCCGTTAACAGGAAACTACGTGGTATTCATCTCTTTGTAAGCATATACAAACCGCCTTGCCTCCAGATCACGACCGCGCTGATAGGCCTCTAGATGATTACCGTGAATGGAACTCTTGGGACCGGTCTCTACTGGCGTGGCGGCCAAATACTCGAGCTTGGTGGGCCATTGGCCGTCCTTCTATCGTTCCTCCTTGTGGGGCTGCTGGCATGGTCGGTTATGCAATGCATTACAGAGCTGCTGTGCATCTGGCCTGTCCCGGGGGCACTACATGTCTACGTTGCCGAGTTTGTCGACACGGAGCTAGGATTAGCCACTGGCATGGCTTACTGGTCAGTACAGTTCTGCAAGCCCTGTTCAGCTACTTGCCTAGTGGTCTATAGGCTGACAGGATGCAGGTTCACATACGCTGTCAGCTACGCTGCACTAATAGCAACCGCTGCATCCGAATTCAACTTTTGGATGGCGAACCCAAACTTAGCTGACGGAGTAGATGCCGGACTGATGTATGTCTTATTCCCGCTCATCTTGATCGGGGTGAATTCGTTCGGTGTTCAAGTAAGCTCCAATAGAACGCTTGAGTCTATAGCAACCACTGACCCAGGACTTGTCAGACGTACGGTTTCATTGAAGTCCTTTCAGGCTTCATGAAGATAGCATTTCTGCTCATCATTATGATTTTGCTCGTCACAATCGATGGTGGAGCCCATGGGCCTGGTCGTATGCTTTCAAACGTTTGCTCTCCGGTTCTTAGTCGCTCCACAGCTGACCTCCCATTTTGAAGACACTCTCAACACTAGTATAGCCAGACTAAGTATGCACTCATGCAGTCTCATTACTATGCCAGAGAATGATAGTCACTGACAGCAGATTAGACTGGGAATCTCTCACCGCCAAATTCGACACTAATGCTTCAACCGGCTTCGCGAATGCTCTATTGTAAGTCCCAATCAACCACCGCAACTCGTGCAGTTCTAGAAGATGGGGACTTATATTGTGAATCAAAGTATGAGCATTTCTATATCCGCATTCGCATACGTTGGCGTCGAAATTGTCGCTGCGTCTGCTTTGGAAGCCAAGCCCCAGGTGAAGCAAAATACCGATGAAGCCGTGCCAATGGGACAAACCGAGGAAGCCCAAGCCAGAAGCACAATGATTGGTAGGACGGTCAAGTTCTCGTCAATTTTTATTTCCGTCCTCGCAACCATCACGTACACCATCTCTGGCATTCTCGTCACCTTGGGAATAGCATGGGATGACCAGGATCTTCCTCGGGTCAGTTGGCAGCACTCCAACGATAGTTGCGAAAAACCGTCTTCGTCATTCGGAAGCACATCTTCAGCCTTTGTGCTCATCGCCAGAAACTCCGGACTGATTCGTTTGGACCACGTATTCAACACGTTCCTGTTCCTCACGGCGCTCACGTGTGCCAATACCAATCTCTACGTCGCCTCAAGAGCCTTGTTTGGTCTTACATGCCGCCTCGATGTTACAGCCGGCGAGTCCTGGCATCTCCGGGCTCTTGCTTGGTTTGGCAAGACCAACCGTCGCAAGGTCCCGATGCGTGCCATGGTATTCTCCGCATTGGCCTTCTGCTGGGTTCCTTTCATCCAATTGGCCCCAAGCGGAACCGAGTCCTGCTCGACGGGCGGACGCGTGAGCACCAAATCGATTTCAGCGAATGGACTTTGCAGCTAACTCCATCTAGATTGTCGAAGTCTTAGCACAGATGGGATCCGTTGGAGTGCTCATAGTATGGGGATGCAATTGCTTGGCATTTATTCGATATTACCATTGGTGAGTCAACGTCCATGCTCTGGGCCGGACGCCCCATGAACCGTGACTTTATGCAGCATTTGACAAGACAAACAGCATACATCGCCACAGGAAGGCCCTTGAGCTCCAGAAGGTCTCCCAAGTGCGACGCTTTGACACGAAAGACTGGCATGACTATCCGTACCGCAGCCACGGTCAGCCTTTCCTTGCGTACTTAGCATTGGCAGGCTGCCTTTTTCTCTTAGTGGTGGCTAACGGAGCTTCGTTGTGGAAGGAATTCAATACCGTCCCATTCCTATCATCGTATCTCATCGTATGCGCCCCAAATAATCCTGCAACCAGCAAGGAAGATCATCGCTGACATATTGTTTCGCGCAGGTCCTGGCGTTCTTCGCGTTGTGGGTCGTTCTCAAAATATTTCGCGGTGCACTATGGTCTTGGACAGACCTGTCCAAGGCTGACGATGTGGTCTTGAAAATTCGTAAATTGCACGAAATACGTGTGGCTGCGACATGATCATTGTGAACATCAAAATAGCCAAGATGCTTGTTGGTTTTCTGTTGATACTAGATCTCCAAATTAGACATGAGTCAACAAATGCTATTCAATAGCAATGCTATCTGATCGTTTCGCACGACAAATACTGTTGCTTCGCCATAACCAAAGTTAGAAAGGACCCAATACCCAGCTTCCACCATCCGATATGCCTATAACGTTTCGGCGTCCCCCTCCACCAGATATGGCAGCTTACTTACACCATATTTCGCAAAATTCTGTAGAGGCTTGTGAACTCCCTGGACAACCCACGGCGTAGGAAAGCTTATCGTCCTGGTTGACCAGTTCACACACAATCAATACCAAGGCACGAAATTGTAAGCCCGCTGCCACAAGCGTTTGTTCCTGCATGTGACAGCAACTGCACCTTGTTCGGACCTGAAAGGGTTGACTTCGTATCACACTGCAGAGCAACCGCGCACGCTACTAACTCATATCTTGAATTTAGTTTGATGAAGCCAAGCGTTATAAGAGCCAGACCCTGCTTCTTAAATCACTAAATACGGCCCTGTCCCTGCACATGATCTGGCTGTCTGGTGGCTTTCCGTTGTAAGCAATATAAAATTTTCCTGTCACAGTGGGCTGAGCGGCTTACTTGTGTTGTCCCAGTAGCGAAATACCATTTCTGAGGGAAATCGAGAAGTTTCACAGTCGTGCACAGTCACACATCAATCCAATCGACACCCGCGACCGGTTGCTGAGATATGCCAGACATATCTCAAAACACACCTTCGTCCGGGCGGGCCGAACTAAGTTCGAGGATCCGTGGGCCTTGGGCGAGGCCTATCTTGATGGCATACGAACATCATTAAGGCCATATCATGTGGGTTAAAGCAGGCAGCGGATGCAGGGGAAAGGTGAAACGAAACACGGACGGGCTGAGTGTGCACGATCAATGTGATGATGTGACTACACATTGTCCAGTATACACTTTCATGCCAAAATCACTGCCGCGATGAGGAGCTGGCAGTTTTGGGATGCAGCTGAGAGCGGGACCAAGTTCGTAACAGCTAGAACCCCAATCTTGCCAAATCATCGTCGTGTGTGCTTGGCTTTCGGTCAGCTTGCCCCACCATGATACTACCGCGCGAGGGATTTGAGAGCTATGATTTGGAATCTGAGATCTGGCCGGAAAATCCTTACAGCTACTGTAATATTGCACCTTCTACGCAAGGCTGTTGTCTTGCAGAAGGCAAACCGAAGATTCAGCAAGTGGCCATATCGCTGGACAGGATGCAACAGCCAACTTAGAAATTTGCAGCCGAGAACAGCATTCTCTTACTATGTTCCCCTGAGACGAGGCTCGAATCACTGCAGATGTACAGTCAAGAATTGCGGCCAGAGCGCCTGAGGCCGCGCAGCAGCCTCAACACCAAGAGCGCGCGCGGGGGCTAACGTTTGCAGATCTTGTGGTAACCTTGGAACGGTGATGAATAATACATGGGCAATCATATCGCCTAGCAGATTAGTGGCAGTAAATCAATCAGCAGGTAGACGTTCAGACGAACACGCACAAGAAGATCGACAGACGTCGTGCAGGTCCATTCGAAGTTGAGCGTGTACGACTGGAGACTAACAAATCTGCGGCGCGGATAAGCCGGGGGTTACGTTTTTGTCGCATTATGGATTTATTCGGCATCTACTGTCGCTCGACTGTGACGCGATGAGCAGGTTGGGCGATCTGGTCATGGCCTGCATGAGCAGGAAGGACACATCCTAGGTGCACATCATTGCGCCTCTCGAGTGCCGAGCCTCACACACATTGAAATGGCAGGATAAGACGATCTGATCGGATGCTGGATAGTGCTCGTTCGGAGCATTGGTGAGATCGGTTGACGGGCGGATGCGTTTGGAATAGATGAAGGTCGATGTGCCAGGAGACGTCCCGAAGCATACACCCTGTCCTTGTGGGGGGTCTATACCCCGAAAGACATAAGTCCAACCGCAAGAGAGGCCCTAGGGTGCCACACCGAGGTAGAAAAATCACCTATTCGCTGTGTGAGGTTGCGCTTGTCACAGGAAAGCGTGCATAATTGCCCGCCTAGTGGCACCAGTTCCGACCCCGCGTGTCGGTGGAGAGCACGACGTCTGCCATGCAGTGCAGGACGGTCTTGGCGACGAACTATCCCACAGCAGTGTTCGCTCTTCGCGCATTCAGTATCACCGCCCTGAAGGCCGTCTGAAAGCAGACTTGGGACGAAGATCTGCGCTGAACTCTAGAGGCGAGGTCGGCTGTCGAGCCGCGACGGCGCTGAATGGAAGACGCCATATGTAGAGTCTCGAAGTTCGTCGCTGCATCCTTGCATGTACAGCGTGCAAGGTCCTCCCTTCTCGACTAGCTTCTGCGTCGAAGCACCCCTTGTTTGAAGACGCCGCAGGTGTCGTCGCCATGCGGTCGAGAGTAGCACACGGTACAGTATCTATTGTGTAAGCGATGGCAGCAACGGCAAGCAGGACCGGCAGACACGACTCGATGAGCTTTTGGTCTGTGCCACAGTAATGACCATTAACGCGGGCTTTGCCATTGACTGTTATATCATCTAATTAAACGCAAACCTCGTACCAGTCTCGTCGACTGTCAGCGAGTGCCCGAGTGCTGGCCCCACGTGAGGCTCGGCAGCGTCAACAGCCGGAGAAAAACGAAGCTGACAACTTAGTTTCCGGTGGATGTAGCTTATTTGCGCCGAAAGACCTCTCCGACTGGCCAGTCCCACAATTTCTGACAGGACATCATGTATAGTAGGTTTTGTGCGCGAAAGTGTGGCAATAATGGCAACGATCCACCACATGCTCGTGGTTGCACCGGAAGCATACCGAAGTTTACCCACCGGGATGGAAGGAGAATTTACTGTCTAGATGAGGTATTCAAGGTAGTTATGTGGCGCGATAATGTGATGTATTGCTTGATGCCGTGATGAAGGTCGCCCACAAACCGGATGAGCATATCGTCACTTGCGCAGCACCGGCGAGGACCTCGTGTTTCTGCGGCATGCATGTTTGCAGCCCCTGGACTCGTACCAGAGCGTCACAGAGTGGTGGCGAGGTGAAGGTGGCGGCGGGGCCTCGTCCGAAGTTCGCATCAACAAACACGCCATATACGGGTGCGGTATCCTATGTAAGTCTTCTGTGGCGCATTACTGAGATCAGCCTTGGTATGGCTGGGTGGCGGGTGGTCGGGCCGCGAGTCGTTCACATTGGACGGCTGCTTGTAAAACTCTGACATGATGTGAATACTATGGCATCTCTACCGGGCACCGTCAGGACCGTGCATCAGCCCCTGTGTTGATGTCACTGGATGGGCTTTCGACGAGGCCGACTTCTCTGCAAAGCCGCCACTAGAGCACTTGGCAAGTCGATCATCCCCACAGTGGTTGAACGGCTTTATTGGGTTCCAAGCGAGGGTCGAGCATCGACTCGTGCAATGCGAGGGTGTTGTAGGAGGTTGTAGGAGGGTGTTTCTTGCACGAAACCAAGTGTGTTGTGCAGTTCACTGTTGCTGCCACCACACGTGCCCTTCCCCATGCGTGTGGATACGACACTGTGTGGATTATGTGTCTGATGCGGTAATTGCCGCTGCCACAGACGCAGACAAGACAGCACAGGGCGTTGATAGGTAGGGCGCGGAGGTGTGGCGGCGGAGGTGGAGCATACAGGAGCTGTGATCTTGACATGTTGACAAGACGGACAAGCCTCCTGACGTTGGGGACCGAGCCGGAAGCTGGCGTCCCGACTGCCTAGGTAGGGCCCTCCCGTCTGGGCGGTGCTGGGGCCAACGAGTTGGGGTCCTTAGTGGAGCTTAGTGGAGGGCTGGCTAGGCCTGGGAGGGCCTAGTGTCTTGAGCCGCACACCTAAATTCAACGACACCTCAGCGCCAGGTCGTCGTCCCAAGGTTCCACGGCAGGGATCACACAGCACTGCGAAACCCACGCGTGTGTCATGACTGCCTCATCTCCAACTCTCCTCAATGCTGCCACACTCTCGAGTCTCGACGACTCCCGCGGTCTACGCCTCTGTTCAGACTCTGCACCCTCAGAGTTCCTGTTAGAGCCCAACTGCATCTGCTGCCGTTCCGGCCACCTGCGCACCACCTGCACCAGTCCCAGTCTGGCCATGCTCCGTGGCCGCTTGTCCTACCAGAGATGCACTCGCGAGCCTAGCGACAAGAGACGTTGGCTTCTCCGAACACAAGCTGACGAGATTGTCGCAATGCGATTCGTGTATCCAAGGCTACCGATGTTCGGTCAACGCCACTTGCGCCTCGGTGCTGTCATGTCATCCACATCTACGCCATGTTCGAGCATGTCGTTGCATCTTGCGGCTGCGAGCTGCAGACGCGAGCTGCGAACAGCTGGTGAATGGTGGGCGCCCCAGCACAAACCTTGGTGCCACACCTCGAACGTGCGAGGCCTTGGAACTTTGCTGCATCGCATAGCCCAGTCTGTCAACTTGGCGCCGTCAACTTGACAGCCTATTTGGCCTCCGACGCTAGACTCCACAATGTAAGGCGGGCATCGAATCGCACGTACCAAGCCATTGACGCACCGCTGCGTAGAGACCAGCAAATCCGCACCATCTACCAAGATCCTGGCCTGGCCCTGCGCTGTACTCTATCGTCATCCCAGGGTAGCCTCGTCGTGTCCGGGGGTCGTCCCGCGTGGCTACCGAGCTATGCCCTGCTGCCCTGGGCCTGGGCACCGTCCCTGTATGCGATCGGTCTTTTTATGGACTAAACGTGCGGGTCTGTCTTGTCTTGTGCGTCCAGGGCTCAAACCAAGTCAGAGCCTTGGAGCCCTCCAGCCTGCCAGTCGTCAGGGTCTGTTTCGCCGCGTCCGTGATTGCGCCCTGCTGCAAGCTCAGAAAACTGGTCAACCCCCTGGCCGCTAACTGACTTCACATTATCGTTCCGGTGCCTATTGCACAGGCCAAATCCTCTTTTCGATATGCCATCTGGTTTGGTTTTATCCTGTCGCCAAACCCTCCTTTTCGCACACGCACCTCGTCGCCTACACACCTTCACACCAATGTCGACGACCTGAAGCATCATCCGGGGAGACTCGCGCGGCTGTCGCCATCACCCGACTCTTCGACGAGCAATATTCAGACATCGAGTCTCGGCAAGCTCGACGACGCCATCATGAATTCGACCATGGCGGCAAACACGACGCTCGCTACGCCCGGTGCGGTCACCGCGGACGCCAACTACTACCAGGCCGCCACACAAGCGAACATCACCGCTGCCACCGCCGCCATCTCCAATGCCCTCAGATTCGCAACGTCCAAATCCATCCGCACGTCCACGATCATACTGGCTTCCTTTAATGCCTTTGCAGCTTTCATCACAGCTGTCGGCATAATACATGGCTGTCGGACATACAGGAAAAAGATGCCACGCAGGGCTTCGGACTCGTGAGTCTTGCAGCATGCTTCGAGGTCCGTCTCAGAACTGACGCAAAACAGGCCGCCTTCCGGATTGTTCTGCATCCACACCGTCGAGGTCTTTCCTCTTGTTCTTTCTCTGGGCATTGCTGTTCAGAGCACCGTCTTTGCCGCCTCCCAGTCGATCGGCTTACAAGCCCTGCTGAGCAGGGGTTGCACAATAGTGGCAATCTTCATGCTGCCTGGTGAGTTTTTGTCGATATCCTAGCAATAGCTGGTCGCTAACACGCAATAGCTGTTTTTATTGTTCCTTTTATTCACTTGGTCTTTGGGGTGGAAGCGGCAGTTCGAGCTGTGCGTTCCAACTTTGCGCCGCGCGTCAGATGGAACGTCGGAGTTTGTCTTGCAATTGTCGGTCTCATGACTGTGGTGACTCTGATCATTGCTGCTGTTGACCGAGCACCGGATTTTTGCTTCGCTTCGCTGTTCTGGTTCGTCAGGTCATACGCGGAAGGATGCTTTGTGGTCTTTGTGACGGTTGCAGCTACAACGCTGATTGTCATCGCCACCATCTTCGGGAAGCTGCGTAACGCTAAGCAAGTGAGCCCTACGGAGAGAATGGCGGCCACGAGGATGATCTACTACCTTGTGCTTGGCTTCATATCGGAGGTAAGTTCGTTGTCCACCGTCATTGTCAATATGGTAACTGACCTGAGCAGGTCTTTGTCTTGCCCTACTTCTTCAGCCTCACCTTTTTGGACCAGAAGAAGGTGATTTTCAACACGCTCAACTTCGCCATGGTCGCTGCAGTCGTCGCAAACGTCAATGGACTTATGGTCGCTGGTCTTCACCTTTTCCTCCGATCCAAGGACACCTCGACGCGCCAGAACTTTGGAGATTACGAGCGCAAGGAGGACATGTACGACTCTCACGATCGATACGACCAGCACCGCGGCTCCAACCACTCGTTGCAGCCCGTCAAGAGCTCTAATAGCCGGCCTCGATCTGACAGCCATGCCACGCTTCTGCATTCTAACGATGCGGAGGATGGAAAAGGCTTCGCATCACCTATGAGCTACGGAACCGCTCGCTCACACTTCTCACCAAGACTCTCCATTCCCTCCAACCCTGCGTATCCCGAGCCAACACAAGCTCCATCTGAAACATCGCCATCCCAGATCCGGAAACAGTCCTACTCTCTCTACCCCCAGGACACCCCCGCGGCAGCTGCAGTTCTCCCGGCGACGACATACTCGCCCATGGCATCAAAACCTGCGCGAGACACCTACAAGCCGCCGCCAGTTGTCAAACCCTGGATGGGCCATGGACACAAGAGGGACTCGTCGATAACATCTACTGCGACGGTGCAGATCGGCATCCGCTTCTCAAATGTCGACGACTATGTCCCGCGAAAGAGTACCGACACGGAAGCGCTCGATGTTCCTGAAATCCCCGCGCCGCATACCATGCCTGTCTTCCGACCATCGCCTCTGGCTGATATCGAGACCAGGTCCGAGTCATCATATGCAGGCACTGACATCATTCTTGCCGACCCGCCGCGACGATCATCGCTCAAGGATTCAAGGATGAAGACGCTGCCACCTGTGCCCAGGTCGCCTGCCATCTCAATAGAGACGAGTTACGACGCTGCCCCGGCTCCGGAGGAGGTGTCGCCTGTGTCAGATTACGATGTGACGGAGATCTCCTTGATCACACTCAGCCCGACTGTCTACCAAGACCCGGTGGAGCTCCAGAGGTCCGCCTCCAACAGATCATTAAGGAAGCTGCCCAGCCCAATGGGTGTCGGCTTCAACACACCTAACGGTCGTGCGCTTGGTGACCCCCGGGTTGCTGCCCTCAACCTTCCACGACCGACGGGCAGCGCGGCAACCACACCACTGCCTAGCACAAAGGCCGACTGGATCTGAGTCTTGATATTACTTTGAAACTGAATTCAGACAGGATCTCATCTTCGCCATAAATCTTAAACACAACAAGACGGACCGGATTCGCATCACCCGTACCCCGGAGGCCTTGGACTGGGTCCATGTAAGAATTCCGTTACATGTGAATGACGATACGAACAAAATCGAAAAGGCAAGGACCCGGACAGCACAACAAGATCTGGAGGCGCGCGCCGATAGAGACGCAAAAAAAGAGGCTGGCTGGCCAAAACACGCAAAGTCACCTGGTTTGACGAATACAAGTACCTCATGAGCGTCGGCGTTGCGGTTTAATTTCTAAAACTCTTTTTGAGGGGGATGGAGTGGGAGCGAAATGTATCATCAATCGGATGAAGTTTCTGCTTCCATTCTTTTTTGTGTCTTTTCGATAGGTATCAAAGGGTGGGGAGGGGCGGATGGAAAGAAGACACTGTTCATTTGAGAGGAGAGATATCCCGGGAAGCCTGATTTGTTGCATATAATGGCGTCATCGACAGTCATTCGTTTGCGTGTACTGCTATCACACTTTTGCAATCGTGAAGAGGAACGGGTTCGAGAGAGATTGTGGAGGAAGCAATTCTAGGTAGCTCAGGTCGCATTTCGCACGACACACGGTACGCAGAAACCGACCTCCAATGAACATCAAGCAGACGCCATTTGAACATCATCCACAATTCTACAGACTTGTTGAAGTTCCCTGTGATAAGTAACTTTATGCTCACCCACATGCAGTTTGAGGACCTTCACGTCTGCCAAATATAAGCAGTCCTGCCCGCTATCCCTTCCTCCAAGGCCGACTTGACTTGGTCGGCGTCATCAATTTTTATTATCGGGCAGTTGACATGGGGCTCACCGGGTTCCCTCGCCTCAGATCATCCAATGACCGAGATCGACCTAGTTGCAGCATTGGTGCTGCTCGTCTAATACTGGCAACGAAGTTCCCTAAGCTCATGCACACGACGAGACCTTGCCGCACTCATGATGACTCGGAACAACGGAATAAATACCTTTGCCTGATTTCGAACACGCCAGATGCGCTGCTTTGTCTCGCACGAGTGCCCACACTGCACGCGCGACTTCTACCAACTTCGACCGCGTGACCGTGCAGCCGTCGACAAGGCTTGTCCGTGCGAAAGCTGGCCCGGAAGGGCGCCCTCGCGTTGGCCTGCCGCAGCCTCAGTGGGACGAGACCTCTTTGCGATGCCTTCACCATGTATTTGTGTTTCTTTCGCCTCCAAGAGTCTGGCCCGGAGTCTATGTCGCCGGCAAGCGGTTGCGCGTACTATCGCACCAGCTTAGCGCACCGAGATGCTCGTCGCCATTGGTGGTCTCCTCCCGAGGAGCAATGGCTTGCGTGGTGGCTCGCGTGGCTTTCAAAGGACGGTGACTTCCACGGAAATGGTGTTCCTGTTCTTAGGGTGAGGTTCAAGGTTGACTCGGTAGATGGCAGGGCGGGTCCGAGCCACGTGAAGGAGTGGCTGGGCGTATGCATGAGCCACTGTCAGTGACCAGCTTATCTAGAAGCTCAGTGTGTCAAGAATTTCAGCCAGGAAGCGCAGCTCGTGGACGAGACGCTCAGAAGCTGTCCGGATGGTCGCCGACGTGGATTTATTCACTACTGTTTGGCATGTCCAGCTAGGTGAAAAGACAGCAAACCCATTCAGTTATTCTGACGACTGATTTCCGCGACAAAGCCACTGTACGCCTGCAAGTAGAACCAAGAGGTGCGTGAATATTCTCAAATATTTCCTGATAAAGCTACGAGCGCGGTGACAATTAGACACATTATGTACTCTGATTCTGATCTGGCAAACACATACGACCATAATGATGTGTACAGCTTGGGATCCCGATGACTCAGCGGATATTCTGTTTCCCGTTGTTGCTGTTGTCTTCTCCGTTTTTTTCGCTTTCCATTTCCTGTCGTTTTGCCTTGGCCGTGTTCTGTTTCCTGTTCCTCTTCGTGATGATATGCACGTACGGGAGGGGTGCAATATTCGCATGCATGCCGAGACACCAAGACCTGTAAGGCTACATAGACACTAAAAATACCTAGGCACGTACGTAGGTTTTAGACCGTGCGGCCTCCTGGTGACACCGAGGATTCTTTTGTTTATTTGCTTACTTTGTGTTGTTGTTGTTGTTGTTGTTGTTGTTGTCGTCTTCGACGCTCTGGCGTACCGGAGGTCCCAGAGACGCTCCGGTTCCTAATCTTAATTGGCCCAGTCCTTCTCTGGAAGATTATCTAGACGATAATCCGAACTATTTTCTGAGAATTAGAGGTTTCTAAGATCCAATAGTCCACCTCCAGTCTCGGCCAGACTCAACAGATTGAAATCTAGAAAAGAAAGTTGTCGGGCCCCGCACTGCCTCGAGGAGCACCTCAGCAGTTTCGCCACGCAGGAGCCGACGCCTTGCTCAACTGCTTCCAGAGTTCGGGTCATTGGCTCCGAGGCGGCGGAAGTCATAGTTCTTCTCGAATGAGCAACTGTGGATCGCCTGAAACTGCTCTGCTGCATCACTGTGCCGCAACAGAAACATCGAGCGTTCGACCCAGCCACTAAGCGATCGGGCAAACACTCCGCATTGGCCGGCTCTCCCATAAAGAGAGTTTGACCCTGCCGCTTCCCGCATGCATCCATCCACGGGGGAACTGTGACTCAGGACGCGTCTCCACTTCGATGCGCGCCTCCACCATGGTACACCTTGGCTCCTCGTTGTGCCTCCCTGGGGCGTTCTGCCTGCTGCACGTCGCGTCCTTGGTGCGCGCCGGCTCCTTGGTGCACGCCGCGTCTCCAGTCCACGCTGTATTGCGAAAGTGCTCCGCAGGTCAGTTAGTTGTTGCTGCTCCTTGCGTACCTTACTTGGACTAGCAATCGAGACATCCTACGACAAAGGCTAGGATATAGAGTGCAAGGGTGAGCAAACAGCAGAGGAATATCGACGCTGCCGCCTCTCGGGTGATTAGGAAGGAGCTTGTACCTGCAAGCACGATCACCAGACGACAAGATAAGAAACCGAGTGGGTGCCTTGAGCCAAATGCATAGGCAGACAAGTTGAGTTTACGATAGGCAGGGTGCCGTGTAGCAGCTATCCATCTTTCGGGCTTGGAGATACCTATTAGCCTGGGAGGGCCGGGGGTAGCGGGCAGTCTTCGCACGTTGATGGATATTCCCTACTGGCACTTCTAATGGTGATGGCATGACATCCAAATATGATGAAATTGTTTTAAGCTATGGTCTTCAATCTGACTGTCAGAGGCAGCGGCATAAGCTGAAAAAAGATCACGTGCCGGGATGAATGGACACTCTTCGGGCATCGTCGTTATCCTGGCATGGCTGGGTGCAGCGGCATAGCTTAGGGAGGGTTGCTTCACGTCTTCATCACTGGGGTCTGATGTGTTCCTTGCCAATAGCATGTACATGCCATTTAGTAGGAGCTGCATTAGGCCACTTTGAAACTCAATACCTACTCCTACTTTCCCTCCTCTTCCACCTCCTCTTCCTCCTCCTCCTGCTTCCCCTTCCAGAAGGACAGCCCAGTTGTAGCAGCACCGACACACTGTACAGCACCAGTAACGGCACCAATACCATAGCCGCCCATAGCCGCACTCTGAAGCGTGGCGAGGAAACCACCAGCACCTATAGCGCCTGCGGACTGAGCGCTGGCGAACAGGGTTCCTAAGTAATGATAGAAGTAAAGTCAGTGGTGTCTCCAAAGCCAAGCAAGGGGTTAGTTTTACGTACCAGTAATAGGACCGGCACTGCTAAGGCCAATGGCGCCCAGAATCGGAGCAGCGGCAACCATGGGCATGGCCACCATAACGCCACCGACGATAACGCAAGCAGCCTTTCCAGCGTTTTGTTCTGCCCACTGCGCAGTCTGGGGTTGAATCTTTATAAGTACAATATTATGACAAGGGCCTGCTACAGGGCCTTGGAGCATCGTACCTTAGAGGAACGGCCCACAAAGTATCGGTATATGCTGTTAGCGCATGTGTTGTTGAAGTTGCTATGAATGTTGCAATAGCTGTCGAAGGGCATGGGAACACCGGCGCTATAGATGGTGACTTGGCAATCCTCGCACGGTGAGGCAGCCTCAGTTCCACAACTAGCAATTAATAGTCCGAGAGCCTGAATGTCAGTGAGGCGGGAGGGAGGGGCCTCTTCTTCGTCTCGAAAACTGATGGTCCAGGTGATATCGTGGGCAGGCAGGTCAATTACACGAGTGACATTAGCGTCGACACTAGCCAAGTGGTCGAAGTTGGCGGTACTGGTAGTGACGAGATAGCCGGTATTGGGAAGCTTGTGGGCGTAGACGTAGTTGGCAGTAATGTGAATGAGGAAGATCTGTAAGGTTAGGATGGGTGCGGGATAATAGGTGCAAGGGCAAATGGCCTGTGAACTTGCCTTGAGGGAGGTCGACATGTTGGAGGTGCTTCATGGGTCGAAAGGCGTGGATAGTGTTGAGCTTGAAATTCTGGCTGCTTAATCTGTAAGTGGTCGCATAGCTTCTTGTGACAAGTAGAGATGCACTCTAAAAAGGGATGAAGACGGACCTCTGATGAGGTTGACGATTGGGGGGGCCGGTCTTTGTGGCTTAGGGCAGTGGATGATCATGAGGTTGGCGTTTGGGGAGGTATGTAGAGGTTTAAGTGTGAGAGCAGAGGTGACTTTGCTCTTTCAGCTGCAATGGAAAGAGGAACTGACAGGGTTTTTGGCTGCAAAACAGGTAATTAGGTGACTTTCAATTATGTTGAAATACGTACCAGTCGTCACTCCTAGCGCTAGTCCTCCACTTTAGCATGGGTTTCAGCCCAGCTATAGGACTCGGCAGCCATCAGATGAGAGGATTTTACCTAAGCTACAAATAGTGGGTGTCCCGTTGTGGACCTGTAGCTAGAACCTCTGAATCTACCGCTTTTACCCACATTTTCCTATAAATTGTTATCAACTATTTTAGTCCCAACTTTGGTCTCTCATCGACCAACCTTCATAATAAAAATCCTCACTCTCCTGGCTAGATTGGTGCATGCTATTGCCCTATATCCCAGAAGCTGCACTGTCACCGATCCCCTGCTATCCGGTCATATCTAACAACCGACTGTTGTGACTGAGGTATCCCAACACGTTAGTTCCGCAGAACTTTGACGGCCTCCTCCAAACTCTTTACCTTACGCTATAGACGCTGACGCTTGATTTTTGATTGCGGATCCTCGCCTGCAATTATCTCCAGCTAGCTAGCATCGAGGCTCATAATCAGGTCAGAACTCACGATCTTCAGCGGACCCGAGTCCGCGCTAAGCAGAAAGTAAGAGATGGCCTATTAGCAGATAGCATCGACGAAACGCTTGTAAGATACTTTTTAGCCAGAGTTATCTTAGTTTCCTGATCCAGTTTTCGCCGGGCTAAATTGAAAGAGCCAGTAGCAGAACGCCCGCAATGCCTACGCCTTCAGCAACTAGCACCACCAGGTCGAACTAACCTATATGCGCCATGGAACTAATAAATACATAGCTAAATGCGTTTGTAGAGGAAGCAAATCGACTAACTACTTAGTGTACTGCCCTCGAGATTATCGACGATACTGATAAGGTTCTTCGTCGCAATATGCAGTTACGAAGTATCTAGTATAATATTTGCAATAATACTCCTAATGCTAAACGCCTCTGCTATTATTTTTTTATTTTTTTTATTTTCAAGACGTAGGAGAAAAGATGCTGTAAGGCTGTCGTCAGCATGGGGTGCCTGCCGTCTGCGCAGACATTAGGCGTGCGGCAGAGCATCGCAAGTCTTTCCATTAGTAGCAACGACATTTAGACAAGATAAGAATACTTCAATACAAATCGAAGAGGACCCTCGCACTCTTCGTCAATTTATAGTTACTTCTTAGATAATCCCAACAGCGCAATCCATTTTTAGCCTGCCAACACTAGTCTAGCATTCCCTAGCGATTTTAAGCTCAATAATCCACAGCCGACCTTACGAATCCGGCTATAGTGGTTTCCCCAGGAATAGAATGTCTGGCAATAGAATACTCCCCTAGAATAGAATATATTTTCAGGGATGGACACTTTTTTGGTGAAGAATAGCATATACCGGAATATTCTATTTATTCCGGGGAGATGCTATTCCCAAGGGGGGGGGGTGACCGAAGCATTTTGGGTAATATTTCGCCTATTTGGGTCTTCATTCTGGGCGCCAAACCGCCTCTTCCGTATACGCTGTATTAGCATATGTGTGTTTTTCCCGGCCGGTTACCTGTTATGACCCAAAAGACCAACAGCAGGTCAAGGAACAGGCTAGCGATCAGCTGCGCCCTCAGAGCCTGATGTCCAACACATCATGCGGGGAACAGCCCTTAGGTAAGCAGCCTAGGGTTAGGGTTGATTCATAGATCGGTGGGATCGGTGGGATCACAGCGATCCAACAGATCCAGCACTGAAGACGATATGAAGGCAATAGGATATAAGGACACAGTCAGCACCAGATAGATAGTTTCCTTCATAGCTCTTCAGTTGTCAATCTAAGTATTCAGTCTACACACCTGGATAGGCTTACGGCTTCTGATCATCACTCGCACAAACACCAACCTTGATATTGCACATTTGTTACCTCTGCTACCCTACTGCTAACATAAACCCTCTGACACCTTCTATATACTCACGGGTATTTAGTTTGATCATTACACTTCGCCACTTCAACTGAGAGGCCCACAAGACCATCTAGAATCACAATGAAAAATTATAGGTTGATGCAGAGATAATAAGGCTATAGTTCCTATCGTTTTATAATTACGTAGAGGCTATAAAGCCAGGCAAGCAGATTCTGTTGATATTAGACAACTTCCTACCGCACCAAACTGCTTTTAATCTAGCGCTGCTGCCTGCTAGCATCAAAGTCTATTTCCTTCACCCAAATATAACCTCTCTATATCAGCCGCTTGATTAAGGCATTATTGCAGCGGTCAAGAAATAGTACCGCCGCCTGTTTTTGCAGTGGATTTGCATAGAGGTTTCAACCGAAGATGATCCGGTTAAGCTTATGGTTATCCGCGAAGCAGTACGTTAGCTATATCAAGCGTATTTTAAAGATCTAAAGAACAGCACAATCCGCAATTGCTAGCGCAAGTCGATACTTCTGGAAGGCTTTACACCTAATCAGATAACTGATCTCTTCGGTATCCGTCTAGAAGCGCTAGAAGTATAGGGCGTTGTTGATAGCGGAGATGGGGTCCGTACAGAGGACTGCATTCAAGTCAGGTCTTTTGTCAGCCTCTTCAACAACGTCTCCGCAGTCTGCCCATAGTCAGTTGATAATGAGGGCTTCCTCTATCCAGAAGGAGAAGATGACCCTCCTGAAGAGCCTTAGAATAAAGAAGAGTGTCTAGCTATAGTCCTAGAGGAATTCCTGGAGGAGGAGTACCAGGACAGGGACCACCGCGATCTAGAGGAAATCGCAGCTGAATTTTAGGCTAAGCAAAAGCGAGCGACGGTGATTAAGTCATCTATAGGCTTAAAACACTTAAAAGAGCTAATTGTGTTAGCTAACGTAAATACAGCATTCAAAGAGACGGATATCACAGCAATAAACAAGCTAATTAATAGGCTAGAGTCTCTATAGATTAGTTATATGCGCGAAGGAGATATCCGGACACATTTCCTATAGATTCTGCTATGGACTAGTCCACTAATACAGCCCATGCACCAACCACTAGAGACCAGATCTTTCCCACTCCTCCTTGTGTCCCCTTCCACTTCTTCCTTTTAATAGTAACCACAGTAATCTCTACAATAGTCTTCCTATCTAATACGTATGCCTCAATCCTATCCCGTAAGGAGTCCAGCACCCAGCCGCAGTATAGCGTGCCTCGCTGAAGAGAGAGGCCCCATTTGGTATCTCTACTAGAAGGTCGCTTGCATCGAACCGTATAAATGATAGATAGCTTGAGAGTGCCGTTACGGTCCCGGGGAAAATGTTGCAGTCCCACAGGCGCTGCCTGTATGCTGACTAAGCAGCCTACCTGTAGCCAACAGGCTAATTCACTTAGCTAGCTAGATTAGCGACCGTTTCTCTCTTTTACCCTCAATTCACTTCATTCCCTAAGCTTAAGCGTGGCTATCGCTTTTAGCCACACACAGAAAATCATTAGTCACAGCTATCAACCCACCCATTAATACCAAAAGTCAAGCGCAAGAGATGCTAATACTTACTAATTAGGTCAACTTGAGGGCGGGCAAGAGGCATACCAAAGCTAGGAACTTGTAGATAGTGCGGTTGTTGTGGAAGGAGGGTTGTGGGTGGGTAGTAAATGGGTGACCGTCAGGGACGCGGCAGCAAAGATGGACTGACGTTGACTGCTGACTAATACATTGCGTGCGAATATGGCCCGTGCCCAGGGGGGGGTACGCCCTCCCTAGTCGTCACTGGGAATAGAATATTCCCCCAGAATAGAATATATTTTCCGGGATGAGTCTCATTCTATTCCTGGGGGTACTACTGTAACTCCAGTCCATCTATATGGACCTTAATCTGCCTACGGAAGTCTTTCAATCCCAGCACATTCGCCGCCTTCTCGCTGGAGCTACAAACCTCTTCCTAAAACGATCGCGGGAAAGGAAGCTGTTTAATACGAGACAATTGCTGATCGACCTCATCTCAACTCGGGCAACGGAGGGAGAATCTGAGCATAACACCTTCAACCTCAATGCCTCCTTTACTCTTGCGTTTTCAGGCTTCCTCCCTATGGGCGAATTTACATGGGGTCAGAAGGAACCTCAACGCTGCCGTACTTTCGCTGCTACTAGACCAATAAGGGGTTGCATTACCTTTGACCCACATGATGGAGCCATGGACTTCTATCTGCCGCGCAGCAAATCCAATACTAGTAATAATAGTGTTAACATTTCTATTGTACCGGCGCCTGATACCGCCTGCGCATACCAGCATATGAAGCAACTCTTGAATTGCACATAAGGCTCTCGGGATGACTTGTTGTTCTCTCTTACGGCTCGCCCGTTTACACTAGCAAGAGACCTAAATGCCCTTAACCGCCGCCTCGCTAAATTAGGCATCTCACCGGGGTCGTATACAAGCCACTCCTTTCGCTGGGGTGCGGCATAGCATGTATATGAAATGGAGGTTCCTAAGAGCGAAATCCAGTATATGGGTTGGTGGGCTAGTAACGCCGTTGAACGATACTACCAGAGATCTCGAAAGCACTAGCTTAAGATGCAAAAGATCTTCTACTCTGAGCGGGCCGTCCGCTTTGAGCTGCTTACAACGAATTATAACTAACCCAAATCGACACTATCTTTGGCGATATGTAGCATGTTGTGCTGGCCGTCGGCGTCGGCGCAGGCCTTGAGCGCCTTCTAGGAGCTTATGGCGATATGCGATTGTGCGTTGGGCGGGGCGCGGGACCGGGCACGAGGCCAGACTCGTTCGAGAATACCGGAAGCGAGGTCGTGCATTGGGGCGGTGATTGAGGGAGGGTTGTGGGTGGTGATATGTACGAAGTTGACGTTGATGCTAGGCTCGCGATTGGCGTGGATATAGCGGTCGCTATTAGTTATCGCGTGCTGGCCAACCCTACCAGAACGGGCTAGGGCAGGACTGTTTGCAGGTCTATGCTCAGTCGAGGGAATCACGGACATGATGACAATGCCTGGGATAGGTACTGGTGTCGCTAGTGCTGCTTTCACGATGGCGTAGTCGGGATTCCTCCGCATGGGCGAATTCACATAGACGAAGGCTAATATGGCCGATGTCGATACTTTCCGAAAAACACAGATAATACGCCGCTGCGTTTCACTCGCGCCGGACAGCAGCCATATAAGACTCCTATTGCAGCGCAGCAAGACTGACAAAACTCACTAAGGTACTACGATTTTGCTAACTCCATCGTTCAACGCCACACCATATGTGTGTGGCTAAAAGCGATGGCCACGCTTAAGCTTAGGGAATGAAGTGAATTGAGAGTAAAGGAGAGAAACGGTCGCTAATCTAGCTGGCTAAGTGGATTAGCCTGTTGGCTACAGGTAGGCTGCTTAGCCAGCATACAGGCAGCGCCTGTGGGGCTGCAACACCATGCCCTATCAAGAGTCTCAAAGAGCTCTTCACGCTTCCCGGGCAGGCCTCTGACGCCTTGTTCACCTTCGACAACGGTCGCCCTTTTGATAAAGGCAACGTGCCCTGCGCGCTCGGTCGCCGCCTATGTCGCCTTGGCTACTCTGCCATGGGTATCACAGGTCACAGCTTCCGCAAGGGCGCCGGTCAAACCGCCTTTGACTATGGCCTCGCTCGCAACAGGATAATGCTAATTGGACGCTGGAACAGCAATGCCGTTGACCACTACTGGGAGTCAACCGACCAGCAGCAGCTAGCTGTCCACCGCAACTTTATGGCCGGCTGGCTCCCATTAGACGTGTCACCAGTCCGAATTCACCCACCTAATGCTTCCAAGCCCCCGTCTTACCATCACTAACATACCTCCCTTCATACCGTTGTGGCGGCGCAGGCGCGTTGGGCCTCTTGCCAGCTGGCAGCCCGCTAACTCAGCGGCTTTCATCGGCCATTAGTGCTCGATTCAAGGCTCTAGAAGCATTTCTAGCCTATTAGCTGATGGCCTGACACCTGCTGCCAGCTGGCAGAGGCGCTGTGCCCCCCCCCCCCCCCAAATACAGCGTTTCAAACATACCGATTTCATGGGGGCCAGTGGAGAGTGCAGACCCCTATCATAGAGGATATTGTCCAGAAACTCGAGGTTTTCATCCCCAGGTTATCCAGTAAGGATATGTAAGGCGGTCTTAGAAAGTCGGTCCCGTTTGAACAGGTCCGTACTAGCATTGCAGAGAAATTTGATATTTTGAAACTTTCCGCCTTTAATACGGAAAGCAGGAGTGCGGAGAACGAGGTGCAAGATCGAATCCCCGCTATTATTGGGAATATTAACGTTGAAATCATTACTTTGATAGACCAATAATGCCTATACCATTTCCAGTCCTTAAAGGCAGGCGTGAAAAAGGATCTAATAATGTTCTTCGGATAGTTACTAGCGCCTGGACCTAGTTAATATCGCTTGCTAAAATAGCTATGGCTAGTATCGTTGACACCTGAGATATTGGGCTGCTTAAGGCCGAGCTGCGGGCTGATACCCATGTTTCGGACTCGGACTTGCTTGGAGATATAACTAAGGGGGACGAAGAAACACTAAGAATTAGGGATAACATAGCCATAATTGTTTAGGTGGTAATGATTAGTTGAGATGCAGAATGAAAGACCAATGCAATCATACAGTCTTCTGGCACTTTATACTAGGAGCACACTCTTAGCTGCAAATAAGGTGCTGCGGATTTACCTGCTAACGGCTCTTAGACCTGCGATTTATCTGGCAGACAAGCAGACTCACTAGAGAGAATCTCTTACAGTTTCCGCCCTAAATAGCTCTTCTGCAGTTCCATCCCTGAATCTGAGCCATCCGCCAAGCTTCCGGCACCATACTGATCAACACTCCCTCCCCCCAACTGGACACATCCTACCGGCTTGCTTGTCCCCAGGTCACGATGTGTATTTCTTCATTCCTCAGCTCCGACCATAACAGATTTATGGACATCCCCACCAAAAGCCTCCTTCCTCTCACTTACAGGCGGCGTGGCCGCGCCAACTACCTGCTCTTGCGGTCCTAACAACCCAGCAGCACTGACAATTCCCGCGGCCGAGTCTATGATCCCCAAGCGAGGGTTCATCACCATATTCAGCTACCGTTGCTTTCTCCTCCTCCGCCCCCTCGCAGCAACCGCCTACTCGACTCTCTTTTCCACCCCCTCCATCTGAGCTCCTTCCTCCTCCATCCACACCTCCAGGCCGTCGATAGCATCCCGCGGGCTACTGCGGTTAATAAGCAGGTACCCTTACACTTAAGCGGGCGTAAATGTATTCTCTTTAATGTTCGCGCTAGCCAGCTTTTCGAGCTGCTCCTTGCTGAGGACCTTCATGTCCGATGTGCAGGTCCATAGGTAGATGCGGCGCTGGCGGCGGTAAGATCGCTCTCGTATATCCACTTGAACATGGCGAGATAGGCCTTAGGAAAATTAATCGGGCGATCAATCTAGCCCGGCCTTACCACATGCAGCGCACGATTAAGACGTTCGGAAAAGTTGCTCGTTATGAGAACGACGCGGCCTTCTTGCGAGGACACGCCGTCGAGAACATCGAGGAGACCTGAGAGTGTGGCTTTGGCACGGGGATAGCGGTCCTCCGTTCATTATCATCATTGTCGGCGTCGCTGCCGCCGTCTTTAGCATGGAGAAGGTATCTGTTGGAGCCCCTACGGCTCTTGGTGCCGACTGCATCGATGTCCTCTAGGAGGATGAAACGTTGCGGTAGGGCTATGAAGAGTCGCTCGAGCGCTTTGTCGTCGAGTACTCTGGGGACATGGAGGAGGTATAGTTCAAGCCCGAAGAGACCGGCGAGAGCGAGTGAGAGAATCGTCTTGCCTGTTCCTGCTAGGCCGTGTAGCAGATAGCCTTTCACACATAGTCAGTCTGTAGATATTGGGTTTGGTGGCCTGGTTCAAAGAGATACGTACCTCGTCGGTACGGAATCCCCCGCTGACTATAAAATTCCTCGTCTCTGGATCCAGAGAATTCCTTACATCCGCCGCGGCGACGGGAGAGTAATATGGGAACAGCCTGCAGAGGACTCTTAAGAATGCGTTGATGAGATTGACTGAGAGATATGGGCGCATTCAGCATCTCTGCAATGCTCTTTCGACAAGTTAATCCCTCTCTGGAGACAGGAGCCCGCGTACCCTACGAGCCTGAGGACAAGTATGTGGCGACTTTTGATGTTATGCATAAGCTTTACTGTCTGTTAAGCGAACTCCTCTCAATCTAATGCCCTCTGCAATACCCGTTGCCCATCGGAAAACTCACACCTATGTGCCAGAATCTTATTCGCCAGAGTTTCTACCCAGATCGGTACCCCGAGTACCAAGGTTTTACGGCCATATATCGGAGGAGATTTAGGGGCATCGCGAGCACTGTATCGAGCAGATTCACCAGTCGTTGATATGCAGCGGAGATCTCAGCATTCTGACGTATAATTGGGTCAAAGGAGAGCGAATGCCAAAGCCGAACTTCAAAATGGTGCATGTATGCCAGAACTGGGACCACGTAGTGGGATGGGCAAGAGAGAACTCTGTGGAATATTTGATGTAATATATTAGGAGACCAAAGGAGGGGCTTGAGCTGGTCCATATGCCATGCGAGGAAGGGGTGGACTGTGATGGAGTATACTGAGGGTGAAGACTAAGACTTTGACAATTTGATGTGGTGTTTGCATAAGTATCTGTACCACTTATAAATGCATGTTGCCTTGTGAACTAGCTCCGTTCCCGAATTTCAAAAAAGTGGTGTTTGTGGGATAGACTTGCACCGGAAGGATGGGATGTCGTTGATTTCTGCCGGTAATTGCTTAATTGGGAAAGCGGTGAAGCCAAGTATGGCAGGCGGTGTAGGGACGAGCACGGTCACGAACGTGCTCAGATCTGAACTCTGTTTAGGGCATCCCAAGCCCAGAATCAACTTTCTGTGGCGTTGCCAATGTATCGATTCCGCCATCGTTGACTATTAACGCCTATCTAACTCGTCTCCTCAAAGAGATCCCACATCGTTGCGCCCTCCTTCAGTTTCGGTATCGAGTCCAGCGGACGGTGCTTGGTCTGCTCGATCTTCTCTTTGAGGTAACTCGCACTCTTGTACTGATGTTTGATGTCTTCTCCGTCTACATCGTCCCTTAGCACGTTCCCCGCATTATCTGTGTATGTTTTCGGATGCTCTAGTGTGCCATCAGCCGAGCATAGTAACGACTGCGCAATATAGCTGAGACAGTGCCCTATATGCATCACATCCTTACTCTTTCCCTCATGAACACCTCTTTTAACTCTATGTGAGTGGGCGACCGTCCCACTCTCTGACACTTTGACGACGTCCCGAATTATAGATAGACAGTGTAATGCATGGAATATGCTTACGCTGTGTCCGGTCTTGTACGTCTCGTTGTATTGTACCCAGAGAAAGCCGCCTTGCTTAGTCGAGGATATTGTTGACCATTGTGCATCTCCCACCTCCGTCATATCTTCGAGCTCGGGTCTCGCGCGGAAGGCTTCGAGGTAGGCATTGGGGTGTGTTCTGGTCAACTCACCGTTGCCAGTCGCGCTGGGTTGTGCGCAGAAGCATGACGACGGTGATAGCCACGATCCATAGGTTGTGCTATTTGGGAAGCTGACTCTGAAAAAGAGGAATAGTGAGATGATGAGAAGAAGGAGGAGCGTGAAATAGAGAGTAAAGTTGGTGGGCTTGAGGACGGTAGGACTTATGGTGATGATGATGAAGACGAAGATGTTGAGGGAACAGATATAGCGAGTGATCAGGCTGTGTCGATGTGCGCGTAAGCTTGTAGCATAGACCTTGGAAAATTGGAAGTCAAAAATTTGGACCAGGCCGCCGAAAGAAAGCTGGGGAATTGTTCACCTCACGCATACAGTATACTGGGGACGACATCGGGGCATAAAATCGCGTTTGTACCAAGCTACCAGGCTACCTAGGCACTCTGTATTAGGCTTTCTAGACCCACTCTTAGAGAGGACAAGAAACCCCCTCCAACTTGAATGCCTTAGCATATGTACCAACTTTCTTTTGCGTGGTTCTGTTCCTCCCCTGTTCAAAATTCTGTAGCTGCCTAGAGCGTACTAGATCGCCGTATGGCCGAGGATATAGTTGCGCATGTTGTTGGGGAGGGCCGCTAGTGAAGAAGGTTAAAGTTAAAATTTATAACGATAAACGAGTATTAGGGTTTTGAACCGGTTAGTTTGCTTCCTGCGCCTATACGGAGCGCATAAAGGCGAGGATGCTCCTTAAAGCCAGTAATATCCAAAACGCGATGCTAGAGTATATAAAATTGCCTCGGAGATAGGCGGAAAATATCCTTGTTAAGCCATTGGGTCTTAAAAGGTAGCGAGAGATTAGGGATCGAAGAAAGACTGAGCCGGTCGAAGATCTTATTTATCAACTTGAACCCTTGCTTAAAAGCGTTGTCCTGGATGGCCCGAGCGAGGACCAGATTAATTAGGCAAATCGGGAAATAGTCTACTTGTGCTATGGAAAACGCGACATTAGCCATAGTAAGCCAAAATTTACGAGTTTATTATGAAAATGCGCCCGAGCGCTTAATAAATGAAGTTTACCTTTCGCCGTGTTTACCAGGTCTTGCCGCAATTTTGATTTTGTTCCTTGCAAGTTGAATGGTGATAATAAGCTCCGCCCGCACGTTCGCGCCGCGGATTAAATTAAGCTTGAAATGCTTGTACGGGAGCTTTAGCAGTATTCCAGGCCGGGCGCCAGTTACGCCTCCCAATAGGATTGCGGCGTAAAAGGCAAGTCTAGCCTGGGGCTGGTAGACAATATTATTCGAGCATTCTTATAATGCTTTTAATACTACTAATATATTATTAGCAGTAGCACCTTTCTTTTTATGTAATATGGTTTGCAGCAAGCTAAACTATTTAGCAAGCCCTTTTCGGGAGTCGCCAATCCATTATAATTATTAATTAGTTAGCGTACCTACTACAAGGGCGTAAAACTCTCGAACAAGATATACCTTTATAACTTAATAAGTAAGCTGGCGATCTTGCCCTTTCTTCTAGCTTAGATCCCATATATGGGCGTGTTTAGGATTGCTAATCCGTTTAGGCCGCATAAGCTTCATATTAGCTCGGATTGCGAGATACTTCCACACATTCTGGATATCATTAATTATAGTAATACCCCTTTCCGGTCGAGACTCGTGCTTGTTAAGGTTAAGAGTATGGTGCCGGGATTGTTTAATATACCATTTTAGGAAGGATTGGAATAGTTTCTGGGTCTGGCTAATGTAAGGA
Organism: Plenodomus libanotidis; assembly: GCA_022609195.1. Classification (NCBI taxonomy): domain Eukaryota; kingdom Fungi; phylum Ascomycota; class Dothideomycetes; order Pleosporales; family Leptosphaeriaceae; genus Plenodomus; species Plenodomus libanotidis. The sequence goes on along the minus strand of JAGKQA010000120.1, from coordinate 2,605 downwards.
TTCTGAGCATAGTTTATCTAGGAGGCTTCCTCATCGTAAGCGCTTATAGAGCAAAATCTATCCACTCAATCAATGATCTGGACACAATGGAATTTATAAATGGTCCGGGCTACTTTTGCTACTTAACCCACATATTCTCTCGTATATATAAATAACGTTTACTATAGAGGTAGTTGTTGTTAATAGGCTCTTTGTCTTCTTCGAAGTTTTGAGCAAGCCTCTTTAACTCGTTATTATATAAACAAAGTTGGGTTAAGGCTTTGGGAAGCTGTTCCAGCAACTTAGCCGGGAGAGGTTTTCTAAACTTGGGTGATATTGGGATGGCGGGAATGGGTATCCGCGGCGGCGCGTGTGCGAACTTTGGTATTTCCAATATACGTGAATAAAACTGCTGCAAACTACAAATTCAAAATCGCTGAAAAGGAGCAAAACTGGCCAAAACCTAAAGTCTGAATATAAAGAAGAAAAAGAAGAGGGGAAGTTAAAAAGAAAACCTGCTTAAGTGGCCTGCAAATCCGCAAAGCGACTATTTCGGTTTTTTTGGCAAGTTGTATAACGCATAGCCTCGATATATCGAAGTTTTATTTCGAATTGTCGGTTTTTGGTAAATCTTTATAAATCACGGTTAGGTGTGAATCCATCTAGGTATTGCGATTATTGGAAAGTCCGAAACGGTAAAACTCGGTAATAAATTTCCCGGGAATATGAAATAATTCGTTTTTTCCTAATTTCTAGCAACCGAAACGGGTATATCCGTTTATATCAGTTTTAACTTACGTAAGCACTACTATAAAGTATAACGAGGCAAAGATAGCGGTCCGCTTTAGTCTTACTTGGATTGAATAGCAGATTTTCATGGAAAAAATAAATGGTAGGTCGAGAGGCGCTCAACTGTACGGGGAAAGAGAGTTACAGGAGGTGTAGTTGTGGCTATTGCGGGCAAAGCTGGTGTGGATGATCACAATGGAGAGTAAAGAAGGGAGAAGGAAGCCATTGGGGAGGGATTTTGGGAATCTGTATATAGTAAAGCGTCCCAAACTTTCTGCAACATACGACCATACCTAGTGGAGAACTTGGGATCCCGTCCGCTCTCCCCTAAATAAGTCACTAAGGGCTGGATTAGTAGTTAGGTGGGTGACCACTAGCGAATACCCGGTGTTGTATGTATTTTTGTCAATGATCTTGGATAGAGCCTCGTGTTGCTGGATGATGAGGAAGTAGGTATCGTGGTTGGTCTTGGATGTTGAAGCGTTTGAGCGTGCAAAGAAATTCGTGGCTTTCGGTCAAATTGTGCGGTTTATTGTGCGCTGCTTAAACCGTTGTGTTGGCATATCTGATCGGGTACAGGCCCGGGCCCGTGGATCCCAGCCATACTAAATTGCCCGCTCTCACCAAAACACCACTATCTGAATGACTTGGAACTCCAGCCTGGACAGTTCGTTCGTGATAATTTTTGGTGTTTCCAGTATCTAGGAAGTAGACAATCAGAATCTATGTGACTTGTTCACGCCTGCAGGCCCCTGGGGTTAGGGTTTTAAGCCACCGGCCACCTAAAGTCGCGTCAGACGCGCATAATATTTACTACTACACGCGACTATTCACACCACCCACCCACCACCACAATACCGTTTAAGGGCTATAACGAGTCTAATATAGACATTTCCATACTTGATATGGCTAACAGCGGTTTTGGTTTTCGCGCTACAGCTAGGAAATGGGCCATTCCTCACCAGACTCTGTCAGATCGCCTGGAGATGAAGCACAACCCAAAGAAGGAGTCCAATGAAGCACAACAGCGCATTTCAGGCGCTGAGGAAGACCGGATCGTCGCCTGGATACTCCTTCAAGAGATTTTAGGTTACGCGCCCACTGCAGGTGCTGTGAGAGCTGTTGTTTTGAAGCTTCTTAAGGCTAAGGGAGATGTGAAGCCGCTCGGGCGCAAATGGGTGCAGCAGTTTCGACGCCGCCACAAGACTAGAATAAACACGAAGCTCGGAAACGTCCAGGAGTCAGTTCGATTCGACACCTTTACCCCCAAAGCAGTTAATTAGTATTTTGATATACGGGAGGGTGGTTTTGGCTGGGTTGAACCCGCGCTTATTGTAAATATGGATAAAGGCGACATTATAATGAGTTTTAGTAAGTATATAAAAACAATCGTTTATTTAAAGCCTGTAGTAATAAAACTTAAACAGGTTTTAAATCTCTAGTCCTAAGCAGTATAAAAATTAAGAATACTTTAGTTAAATATATATAAGACTGCGCCTGGGTTACTCTTATTAAGGCTTATTATGCTAAGAAATATCTGCTCGATCCTAATATTATTTATAAGAGCTAAGAAGTATAATAATAATGATTTAACAGCTAGATAGCTAAGGAAGTACCTAAATAGCAAATTATTATAAGTTTAAATAATTAAATATTTAACGAGATCGCTATCATATAACTTAAAGACGTCTTTATACCTTCGATAAATTAAATATATAATAAGTATAAAGATAAAGCAATGTGTAATGATCACACTAAATACCCGTGAGTATATAGAAGGTGTCAGAGGGTTTATGCTAGCAATACGGTAGTAGAGATAACAGGGGAGCAATATCAA